>JACMZG010000147.1:0-11372 GCA_018340805.1 Microvelia longipes | reverse complement strand
AATTTTTCATCACCATCATTAATATCTTAGCAAAAATTTTAAAATAAATGAAACGTGGATAGAACTTATAGAATGTATTAGTTAATATAACGTTTAGCACGTTTAATGCGAGAACCATCAAATTGAGTTAAAATTGTGTGCGAGTTTCTTATGTATATAATGAAAATAATTTTTTTTAATTAAGGCATATATATATATAATATATATAATATATATATATATATATATATATGCACCAGAGCAACGAAGCATTAAGTGTGGTCAGAACGTAGAGGGTGACCTCTGTGAATGATGAATGCTACAGATGTTTTAACACTCTGTGGAAGAGCAAAGCGAGCCTGAAGGTACATTATAGTGCAAGTTAGGTGATACTCACGTTCGAAGACAAGAGTAGCTAATTTATTGTGGTCAGGAAAAATAATCACTGGTTCCAAAAATGCCTATAAGTAAATAAACTCGCATCTAATGAAAATAATTTTTTTAATATTTTCCTATATAAGTGATAATAATGAAAACAGCTGTTCTAATGAATAGTTGCATTGAAGTTTTTACAGCATGCATATGAAATAAAAACAATTAATAATATTAATAATGACATTATTGATAATTTTTTGTACCATTTATTTTTTTGCTTCCCTATCTCCCTAAAGAAGGGAATGCATTGCATTAGCAAGAAACGTAGCACACACTTTATTTTCATCAAATGTCTTTCAGCGCCTACAAACTTAACAGATACAATAGAATAGAAAAAGATGGCACATTTCTTGTAAACAAAATATGTTGCAATTTAAGTGGGTGATTTAATTTCAATGAAACTTGGCACGAAAATCAAGTCCCATAAGAGAAATATTCGATTTTCTGTTCAATCAAACACAGAGTAAATGGCATTCACTTGCAAAAATAAAATAACTGGAAAAAGAAAGTGTTTCTAATGAGGTTTTGATTTTTTCTGAATACAAAAAGAATTCAGCCACATTTAGGCAACACGTAAGTTTTGAAATATTTATATGATGAATAATGGATGTGTACTTTTCTTCTGATGACGCTAGCTTTAACGGCATTATGGTCCAATAATTTTTAATTTTCAAAAAATATGAAAAAATCCTGGTACGGGGAACATCGAAATTTTTTTCGCCTTATTCGCTTTAATCGTAATATGAATGTTAAAACTGACCAATTCATAACTTAGTATACCTTTAGATTCGCTTCGCTCGTCCTCTGAAAAGAAAGTTAAGTTTTAATACCAGCGGTGTTCCATCCAGGTCGATCTTGCTGGATACTGCCTAATATTAGTTATCCTACAAAAACGATCGGCATATTTAGTCCAAGAGCCGCACATGTGACTCATTTTGTACTACTTTAAACGCCAAAAAAAGGTTAATTTATGCAAAGTCAGCGAATTTCTTTGAAAAACGTGGACTTTTTGAGCTTTTTTGGCCATTTAACAAATGTCATATCTTTAGATGTAGTGATCAGATTTTGACGAAAAAACACTCGTTTTATAGTAAATATTATTAGCTTTAAAAAATGTTCTCTTCGTGTTTTACCCACGTCCTACAGGGAACCACTTATTGCTAGAAAACGGTAATTTGTTCGATCATCTAATATTTTAAGCGAGCACATTCATATGAAGGGCTCCACTCTGGATAGGCAGACTATGTTTTTTCTTCATAATTTAAGTGTATTTTTAGAAAATTTGGTTTGAAGTAGTACAATGAGTTACTTTTTTAGGGCCTGGCTCTTGGACTAATTGGAATACAGGGTAGTCCAAAAGATTGCAGGTCTATTTTTTGAACTTTGGGGGATCCCTTTGCTTATACTTTATAGTTATGTAACACGTTTGGTAATTCAGATTACCATAAATTCCTGACGATTACCAACAAAAATTGGGTATTTAACTCCAGTGGTCGACTTATTGGGGGTAGACACCAATTTTATCGCTGTAACATTTTATCAATAAATAAAATATACTTTTGCCAAACTATTTTGATCTATTCTAATAAAGTTAGATTTATTTCAATTAATTTTCAGTGAAATCAATATCAATTGACATTAAATTTTTTAGAATTGCTACTTGTTTGTCATGACTATAAAATTGCCAAACTCTTTGAAGGGAAATCATATTTTGATGGGCCTTATTATTTTAATTAGATTATATTAGCAGTTAGGTGTCGGGGTCTCGGTCAGGTAACATGTATTTGTTGGGTTATTATTAAAAATGTTATTACTTATTTACGAAGCGTTTAGTGAATCGATGCAGTTTATAGTTATTCATGCATCAAGGAGTAAAGTCCTATTATTTTCCTGGCACTTAGCCGAGGGACCAAAGCATTTTAACTTCGAGGCAAAGCCAAAAAAAGGGTAATTGCGAGGGAAAAAAAAATTTTTACTTTAATGCTTACAAGATTTCATTTCCAGACGTTTATTTCATTTAATTATTGTTATATTACCTATTTTAGCGAATTTCCTTTGGAAATCGGCTATATGGGATAGGGGCGGGGCACGCGAAACGGTCGATGGCGAATTCGAACCTCGGACCACGAAAATCGGAATTGGTGGATCAGAAAAAAGTCCAAAACCGCGGAGAAAAAACGGGCGTGTTAGTTGAGGATCTGTGAGTCTAATTTGTAGCGAAAACTACATTTGGACGAGTACTCTTAAGTATTATATGACGCTATGGTGGGATATATATGAACAAATAGCTAATATATTTATTAAATATAGTTAGGTACGGAGTCGGGCCAAGTTAGTTCAATGTAGTGGTAATTGGAAGACACTCACTATAGTATATGTGCTAATTATATATTGTAGTTATATTACAAAGTAAATTGGGTGCCAGCTATATTATTATGTATTATATAAAGATATACATTATATCTGGTTTAATAGATTGTAAGGTACTAAAGACATATAGAGAATAAATTATTATATATTATTTTATATTTATATATATTATAAATAGTAGCTACTATATGTGAGTATGCTTATAGTGTACTCAATCTATTTCCCCTAGTGCTGGGCTATGGAGAGGGAAGTCAAATATATAGAAGGTTGAGTGGTTATGTCAATATAGCTATTATGTATATTATTATAGACACTAGTTACTTGTCGGTAGATAAAACTAGCTTGTGTTATACTTTTCGATGGGCGGTTTTAAGTAGTTTTTGAAACGGAGAACTTGGTACAGGACTGATCAACTTCTGACGTGTTACACCCGCAAGACGCACCTATTTAGAGCATTACCAGGTTTTTGGTGACTCATTGAAACCCGGTTTGCTTTGTCAGCAAAAATTTTCAGTAGAGAATCAGGATAAGATACTTCCGATAGGGAGGAGTATATCTATATGTTTTCGCTCGTACGTGAGAAAAAAGGTTCAAAGTAGGTTCTTATGTTTTTTTAGAGGGTGAGCTGGCTGAAGTCGAGTATGAATCTTACAGAGGAGTATGTATCTCTGAGTCGGGACTCCCAGACCATCATATGGCAAGTGACCAAAAAGTCCGTAAGCCACAATCTTAGTAGAGATTGAAGCCAAGAATACAAACCCAGAAGATTCTAGGTGAGTCGATAAAACACGAATGTATTTGTCACGAGTAGGTAGAATTTGACGAGTAGATCGTGCTCTTGCTCCGTGGTGCTAGATTTCTTGAGCGGGCTCGGGTAACATGATCGTGCAATGTTAAATCGTACCGTGAGACGTTCATCATCGACCACTTGTAGAGGTTTCACCACAACACTTAAAGTCGAAGAAACCATCAGAACAAATATATAGAAACCAACGGCTGCGTTAGCGTCGTTCCTCAAGAATTAATTTCGGACAGAATTATATAGTGAGAGAGTAGTGTATTGGTGTGATCGTTTTTTAATGATTTTTGTGGCCCTGTAAGTATTCGAATGTAGCAGTGGTGCCGGAGTCAATTACGTATAGAATACTGCACCTCAAGACTACGAGGAAAACAAAGGCATAATTAAAAACCGCACACAATGGGTTAACACTGCGCATGTGGTTCACAGTCATGGGGTGAAGCGGCACTCACGGGCCGATAAACGGTAGAATTTTATATATGACTGGCTAGTAAGTCGATTTTTTTTTCACCGTAAATGTTATTACTAGGTAATTGGTGGTGAAAACTAAGGAGTACTGTTCTGGCGCGGTGGATAGTTGGGGTAAGTACCACGCATGTACAGGTAGCTCTCCGATATTCTTATGGTATGCACAGAACGCTCTGATCTAAACTCTAGGGAGTACTGTTTAGGTTAATCTAAGTAGGACATATTTCTTTGTGTCGAGTTTGTTTTTAAAATTCAAAGCACGAATAATGGGAGTTGAGGTCATTTGCAAAAGACGTTAGAAAAGCATCCAATAATTACTGGCGGGCCGGTAGTGGTGTGACACGATGCCACGGGTTAGGATCGGAGACGCCAGCCAGGTGTGAGATTCACGGGTTGTCTGGCTATGGGGTACGTAAGGTGGAGTATTCGCGAGAGGCTGTATGTAGAATTAGCCAGTTATGAAGTGGAGTTCCGTTGGATAAGAGTAGCTGAGGTACAAGCGAATAAATCCTCGTCGCGACGGCGGTAAGAGGTGGTTGCCGCCGGGATAGAAGGGACC
Organism: Microvelia longipes; assembly: GCA_018340805.1. NCBI lineage: Eukaryota > Metazoa > Arthropoda > Insecta > Hemiptera > Veliidae > Microvelia > Microvelia longipes. The sequence goes on along the minus strand of JACMZG010000147.1, from coordinate 6,762 downwards.
CGGAAGGTTCAGACATGTCGGGCAGAGGATGTTATACATTTAGCAGATGGCTGACGAGGTGTGTGAACGCAGAACTGGTAAAGTCGTGACTGTATGATTAGAAGGGAATACAAGCAGAAAGGATATTTGACGGAAATGTGCCGTTTCCGCAACGTTGGTCTAGGGAGGAACATAGAAGAAACAAAAACGACTTGTTATTATCGGCTTCATGTGCGATAGCAGAAGGCAGCAGAGTGTGACCCCATGTTGCGTGGGGGTATCCGGCGTTATCAAACAAGTGCATTTATCGAGCGTAGCGCCCTAAGCGATGTTACTCAAATGGCGTCAGGAGATGCTCAGATAACTCATGTATTTTTACGTTATTTTCGTCAGAAAGGAAATGCTTCCGCCATAAACCCTTTAAAGATAATATGACTAAAAGTATTTCATGATAAAGATATAGTATATTAATCTTTGTATTACACTAAGTGCGAGATAATTAAGTTTAATATGTGGGGGGTGCGTATACCGGATATAATTGATTTTAGAAGCAATGAGTTTCTTGAACTCGATTACCACTAGACGTGGTTTTTAGTCTCAATGGATTTTGTTGACTGGCTTACATTTCCTTTATGGTTGGGAATACTCGAGTAGCAATGTTTGAGTTCGAGCAATTAAGGGACTTCTTGACTATTGAGTGGAAGTAATGCTTATTGAGATCAAGCTGAAAGAGGGATTGAACCTGTGCTAATCCGCAGATGGCGAGTTAGACAGTTCTACACTGATATGAGCATAGACAATTGGGTATTAGTGTTGCAACGGACGATGAAAGGGGAATATCAACATGAATTCGCCCGCGCGACAGCATGGCACATGCACCGATTAGCTGGCCGGCAAGTGTTCCTTTGGATGATTAATGTGTGTTACTGCGTATTAACTGGTGGAAAAAAGCCAACGGAGAGAACCGCATCCAAAGGAATGTTTCGCCCGACATGCGGACCACCGCGCCATAGAAATTACTTTTACGTTTTGTCTGGATGCTATTGATTTCTTCGTTTTTTGTGCTTGTGGTTGAGAAGCCGAGCCCACACGTTAATAAAGTTAGGTTGAGAGGGTGCTGCTCGCACATTAAAGTACAATTGCTTTAAGGTGGTCTGCTAAAAGCAAGTGGTACTTTTGATCTTGTGAAGCGGACTTTGGCTATTAAAATTTTTCGGAATTGGGCGGCAGTTAAATGAGACCCAGTATTGGTACAGAGATTTGGGTTCTTTAATTAGTGTGGAAACGAACGTAGTCTTTAAGGTTTTGCTGTCTATTAGTGCTATTACGTGGCTTAGGCCAGGCGCCGTAAGTATATTATATAAGATTGTGTGCTTGTGAGTTACTTTTTAGGTTTATTGTCAAGGTCTTTGATAAGTAGATTAGGGATTTCCTGTTGCCGCAGGCTAAGACTTCACAATCTTGTCAGCAACCAAACAGACATGTAAGCTTAGGCACACAGAATTTGAGTCGTTAACTATATACTCATCTTGTTTGATTTTATGATATTTTTGATTTGTAATGTGTAATACGGTTGTAAACGTTCTGTATTAGCTAAGAATGAAGCGATTCTACTCTAGAATTTAGTGTGTTTATGAGTTACGTTTCATTTAAGGCGACTCGACCTCAGGGAATAACAACGCCGAAATTTGTGTATGAGAGGATTGTGGTTGCAGGAACCACTATATACGGTATTGTTAGATGCAACGATTTTCCTCCATTAGATTTACCTAATTTAAAAGAATTGCCGACATTTTATTTTTAGTGAAGAATAATCAACCCGTATTGACAGGTTTTCTGAGGTTATTTCACAGGTTAAAAAATTGGATATAGTATATATTATTATTTTATACAAAAAGAATGGATGGCAACATTCCTCATGGAGGATGCGGACTCTCATGCAACCTTGGTGAGGGTATGTACGTGTAGTTCATGATTAAATATATATTTCAGGACGCATTTTGACGTTTTATTGGCCTTTAAAGTGGACCACGGACAATTTGACTGGACGGATTAATTGACATACCTTGTTAATGTACGCACGGGAACAAGATTTTAGCTTAGGTGTTTAGAGCATTAAACGACGAACATTTTATTTATAGAGACTGACTAAATGGGTGTGCCTACCCATAACTTGAAGGGTGTGGTTGAACTAGGTGTTATGACTCTTTACTATGGTGTTTATAGAGTAGTAGTTATTAGGGTGTACGTATACTTCAGTTTGGAATTGTGTCTAAGATATGTGCACCCATTGTGTATAATCAACGGGGTATACTGTCTTGCCGGGAGTGGATATATATAAAAGGAGAACTATTACGGGCAAGCGCGACCAAGAGATATTGTGGTACGGCTCTTAAAGACGTGCAGGTGCAAGGAAATTGTGATATCTGCGATCGAAGCTTGTTTGGGCCGCTTGAAAAATGGTATGGATCGTTATCGAGTTCGTGTAGGCAACGGTTCGATTCGACATGGTCAGTGAGAAACAATCAGGAAACCCGTTTATTAAGATTTTGCGTGAAATTCCGTTTCAACAAACTCTTGTAGGTTAATGATGGTCACAAACAGTCCTGAGTATTTTCTTTCATGGTTGCTTGTCTGTTTACAAGTGCGGTTTAAGTGTGTTTGATATTTCTGTACCCATTAGTTATGATTTACTTTATGATAGATATAAATCATCGTTTCTTTATGAAAGATAGAGACGTGTTTATCAGACAGTGATGCTGTATATATGACGACCAACAACCACCATGTTGTTTGTAATAATCTAAAGTTTTGCAAAAGAAGTATGTTTCTGCGGTCGTGTGTGGGCTCCATGAGGCGACAGACACCTTTTTTTGAACTTGGAAACGGATGAATTGTTTGATGTACAGTAGAAGGTCGTGCGAATGTGTCAGTTTCGACTCTCGCTATGTGATTTCCTTGATAATTTTTTTTTCTAAAGGAATTTGCTTAAAAGGAAGAAGGAATATTTAAGGGAGTTGTGCAGAGAGCTGCCATGTCAAGTTTGAGGGGTGTAAAAAGGTATACCAATTTTAAATGATGGGATATACAGCAAAGACAAGATGAAATTTAGAAGAGGATCGATTAACACTTTTAGATTGATATAGTGTCAATGTTAACTTTAGCAAATGACTGCAAAGAGGTGTAAACGCGTTTTAAAATTGTTATGTTCCGAGCAATCACCCAGACTTTCGGGATTTTAGAGAGACAGTCATATTTTTTCTATATATCAACCGATGGTGATGGGAGGTAGAAAGATACGAAGAAAAAAGTAAGTAAAGAGAGCGAGAAACTGTTCAAGAATTAGTTCTCGGAGCAGAAACTCAGGTAGGTGATTTGAAGGATTCAAAGTAAGAAATGGAGTGGTATGACATATCGCAGTGTCATTAGAAAGCCGTAATAAAATGTCTCTAGAAGGATGTATAATGAGGGTTAGTTATTATTGAGCAACGGGTAGTAATATTGAATATCTAATTTGATCATTTGCATCGTAGTACTTAGATAGGACGACGCTTGCTAATATTGCAACTCGATTCGCTTAATATGTTATGTTTTTTTTGAAAATGTAATATTTTGGAGAAGAGTTCAATATGACAGGTATTTCTTGCCAACAGGATATGATGTGTGTAATCATGTGCTTTCGTGATTATTAACTTCGTTGATTTTTAATGATTACTATAAAAGGTTTTTCTGAGTTTGTATGTTTAATAGAAAAGTGTACGATATTGGAGAGCGCCTATGATCAATTCTTATATGACAGAGTCTCGCATATAGGAGACGCTAAAGAAGATATGTGCTTCACTCTTGATGGAGGATGTTTATACTCAGGATTAAAAGACGAATAGTTTATGACTGGTTTGTTTTCGGCTATATGTATTAAAATAGATCAGTTGGTGGCTTACTATATTCTGTCAGTTATCTCCGTAGAGTAAGAATAGGCGGCAAAGAGGAAATTAGTTGATTCGTTTGCTTTGCAGTATAAAACGTGTGGAAGGCGACTTTCCGAGGGAAATGTATATATAGACTAAGTCTGAACTCAGCAGAGAAGTCCACACGATGGTAACGTAAGACAAATAATGACAAGAAGCTAATGGACTTTAATTGAGGTTCGCGTCGCATGCCGAACGAGCCGTCTCGGTTATTTTAAGGGAGGAGGTGATAGCAAGAAGTCTTGTGGGGGCGTGGCACGATCGCTTAGCAGGGACGATACAGCGAGGTGGGTTCTCGAGCACTCGTAAGCAAGTAAAGGATAAATGAGTAAAGGATAATCGTTTGTAGGTCGCTTACCCAACAGGATGAAAACATAGGGTAAATATGGCGATATATAGAGACACTGTTCGAATAAATTGTAGTTGATTTCAATAGAAATAGTAATGAGCGAGGAATGTCTGTTCTTGTTCCTTTTGTAGTTTAGTGTTTTGAGAGAGAATATGTTGAGATTTAACAAGTTTGGGAGCACAGTGTATGATTACTTCCAGTATATTTCAATGATAGACCTTAATAAGAGTCAGGTGAAGAGAGGGTGGAATAGAGATGTAGTGTAGTTCAAAATAGTAGATGATTGAAAAGATATACGTTGTTTACTAGGCAGGTATTATTCAAGCAAGCAAAAGTGAAGAAGTGAAACTCAAAGGAATACGAGGAGTAATTTCTAGTTCGTAAGACTGTTAGATGTTGAAAAAGAAGTGTGCACATACTGAAATGAATTTAAGAAAGAGAAATGAGTAGTAGACACAAGGATCTTATAGGGATGAGCAGAGAAGAAGAGCAGGCAAAAAAGTTGGACCTACTTTGAGAAACTAGGTAAGTTGACTACCACTCCGCCTAATTATAATACAAAGGTCAGCTGGCTTACTTGGAAAATAGCAATAATAATATATACAGCGCGCGTTGGCGGAAATGTGGGCACAGGACTATTGATAAAGTACAGGGCGGGTTGAACAATAGCTTGTCTCAATATATCAAAGAATAGTGTGTTAAGCAGATTTTGTAAAATGTCAATCCCTACATAGAAGCTATAGGAGTATATGATCCACAGTTACTTATTCACAAGACGACAAGAAATACTGATGTTAGATGACTTAACTAATCTTAATATGATATTACTATAAAACGAGTAGCGTAATAAATTAATAAGAGCTTGTAAAAGATAAAAACCTTATCGACATCTCAGATAAAAATCCGAATTAAGGTCATTATATCTGTCCTGGACTAGAGTGAATGGAGGAAACACAAGACAATGTAAGATAGCAATAAGAGCTGTAATTATTCGTTAAAGAGTTAGAGAGATGAAATATGTCAGATTATACGCGCAAAAGGTGAGTTTAAAGAGCAGTGATGTGCACATAACAGATAGCCACAATTGTGAGATCGGTGTGGCTGGTAAGAACTACATCAGGATTGTAAAAAGATATGTGACATAATAATAATATTTTATTAAACCATTATTTGGTGTAAATTATGACGATAATATGAATTCGACTCGCTGTTCTTTGTCCTCCGCTATAAAACGTTTGTTTTTCCATGTGGACACCTATTCAGGTGTTGATCTCACTCGATGCTACTTAATACTTGTGATCAGCCAAATCCACAGATATGGTAGCCGTATTGAAATGAAATTTAGGATACTTATTTATTACATACAGTGAGATACTCGCGCTAAATTTAAACTTTATTGGATAACATTTTATTTTAGTGAATTTCTTTGTAAAAATTCGCTATTGGAATGAATGGCTTCATGGCGGGATTTGGACCAAGGAGTGCGGCCAAAGCCCACTTCGGAGATTCCTGATAACTAATCCGTTTCGCATAAAACCGAAAACCACTCGGAGATCTTAAAAACACCTGAAACGGATAATTCCGGTGACATTCCGGTTAAGGAATTTTTTTGCAAGCACTATACTTTTCCTATTTATACCAACGGTATAAATAGGAAAAGTAAAAATGATAAAATAAAGTTTATGATCCTGAAGGGATCAAAAACATATATGAGCCGAGATGCAAGCATACTGGCAATGGTTTGTTGTTCTAGCGCCCTTGAGGACGACTACAGTAATTTGCTAGAAGAACCTGAATTGAGGCCTTTTAAGATCTGAGATGCAGGTATAGCCACCCATTAACTAACTGTCAGGCTAAGTTCTGCGATAAATTTAAGTCACAAATTGACAATTTCCCATAATTCTGTTCAATATTCATAATTCAACTACCAAAGTCATAAACAGAAAATTCACTCAAAAACCCAAAATTAACAATATCCGCGTTTAAAATTTTCTTTTACATAGTTAAAAGATAAACTAACATGCCATATCCAAGACCGTGATATTTTCTTCTAATGGATACAAAAACATCGGCCAGATGCAGCTTGCAGTTACGGCATATCCAAGTCCAAGCAACACCTGTTAGCAACAAACAACATTTTTGTAACGGAAAGAATCAAAGACTAGTTAAGTCTACGTCTTTTTAGAAACTGAAAACTCGATAATAGGGAGCTGACCACATAGTGTTCACATCTTTTTAACGGAGAAGAGAAAAATAAGGATTTTTAACTTTCCCACTTTTGTGGCCTATAATTAGTGGCATTTTTTTTCCTTTTGGTGGTATTTATGTAATCATAAATACTACCCATTTTGTTTTTATTTTTTATGAGTTAAACATACTTAAATTGTTATTAATTACTTTAAATGATCCTCGGTCTATTAATTCAGCCTCATCTATAAAGTCAATTATTTACTCTATAGGAACCTT
>JACMZG010000146.1:12437-26595 GCA_018340805.1 Microvelia longipes | reverse complement strand
AGTTTTATTTTATTATCAGTATTAGTTCAATTTTTATAGAATAACATGTATGTGTTTTTTTTAAATGTAAAAACCGAATATATACAAAATTCAATGAAGTTGAAATTCGGTTTCTACGGTTTTCGTCAGAGTACTAATTTAAAGCATCATCGATGGAGGTCAGTGCTTCGAAGGGTGACCATTGGGAATGAAACGGATGTTTAGACTCAGTTAGCCATAGTGGAGGTTAGTTAGCCATATACTAGCCATAGAGGAGGTTAGTTAGCCATATACTAGAGGGGGCATTGCATATCTTAATACATTGAAAGTCCTGAAACATCTTTTTGGGGCTCTCAGGGGCTCTGGGTAACCACTTTCCAAAGTGAGTTAAGGTTATAATAAAAATCAATTGGGTTTGGCTTCCCGGACACTATCTGTGTTTTAATATGTATTTTAAAGGTTTTTTAATATATATTACCGTATAATTTTGTTCTGTTTATTTGATTGCATTGAAAGTCGAAGGTAGTCAGGTTATTTTTTCGATGTTTCAAAATTCAATCAATAGGGTCCCTCTAGTATATATCTCTATGCGTTCTGCCATATAAATTAGGTGATTTATATTCTGGGGACGAGTGAAAAAAGTCAGAAGTAGTGAGGATAAGTGCAGCGATTTCAACTGTAATTATTGTGCACAGTTAGTTATATCACTAGATTGGGGCTTATCTTAGACTAAGGAAAATATCCAGACTGATAATTTCTTTAAAAAAACCTTACCTTCCTTGGTTTCCCTTATTATTTTTCTTAATATAAAATATTATATTATTGAAATACTTGTAAAAAAATTCTGCTAATTATAGCGATGTCTTAATGTAGATTTAATTTTTTAAAAATTCAACTCCATCAACGCAACTTCTGCGTAGAAGATACAAAAGTCTTGATTGTTATCAAATAGAAATGATTTTCTTGCAAGTTGCACCGCTGCTCATTGTCTATTCTGATCAGAATCTCTCCCGTCACGACTTGATCTCTAATTCAAGACAAGCTTTTCTCCAGGTTTTTCTTCTTTCGTGTAACTCACTTTCTTTTAGTTTAAAATGCTTTACGCGGCGGCTTACTTGTGAATCGTTTTAAAAATCTTTATCTCTTTCTTTATCTTTATTTTTACGACTCATTAGTTACTAAGAGTAATTTAAACGTTATTTAAGTTAGAACAACACATGCCTTCTTCTTTTCTGCATATGTGTTTACATTACACCTGAGTAGTTTATTTGAATAAACATTGAGGATCTGCTTCAACTGCTACTTGGTCAAAAAGATTAAAAATACAATTTTTTTAATAATAAAAACGCTTAATTTCATTTATTTTATACCAATTTCCGCAATTTTTTCCCCAAATGAAGTACGCTAAAATAGTTGCTCGCGTGGCGGGCGGGTTTGAAGTCCTAGAGCGTGATACAAATCTGTCCCAGAAGTCAATTTTAGAGACATATATATTTAGTATTGTTTTCAGGTTTTCCCCGGATTTAATTAAAGTTTTAATTATACTTTCGAAAATCATTCTTATAGCTAACAAAATATAAAGTAAAAAAAAAAACTTTTCTTTAGCTAATTTCTATTTTTCTATAGACGTAGATATCCACATTTGTCCAGCATCTACAGTTAAAAGATAGTTGATGTCTGCCTTTATTTCAGAAATGCATGCAAGTCGTAAAGTTTTCTTTTACGCAATTCTTCTGAATTGCGTTTGTAGTAATCCAAAATCAATTTTGGTTTTCATTGTTTAAGAATAAGAAATTCTGATTCTTATTGCTCATTTAAAGACTTACATCCGGTTAGCATAGTTTTTCGTGGGACACTCAGTAATTAAGAAAAAGATATCATCGACAGTACTAGGCAAGATATTTAGTGATAATAATCATTAAAAGTTAACTAATAATTAAAATGACTCTATTAAGTCTCTTATTAATCATATCTGTATCTTTGTTAATCATTGTTGTAGTATATAAAAAAGTAATATTAATACACAACTTATCGATATATTTTATAATACTGTGTGATAAATAAGTTGATATTCTCCCAATTGCTTAGAGAATATTATAGAATCGTTGCTTGCCTTCTCTTTACTATATTTATACGCTTTTTATTTATTCTCATTATCTCTTGAACTCGTTATATACACGATTAAGTGAGAGATGATAATTTAATTTCTGTTATAGTATGTTATTTTATAAAACTTTATAATAGATAAGTGTATCGTAAGTAAATTCTATGTTTCATTATTTGACTATATTAAGAAATAGTCTATTCATAGTATAGAAGGGAAATTTAACGGGAGTATATATTGTTAGAGAGTAAAGAGAAGGTGGTGACTCTCTCCTTTAGCATAGTGTCTCTGTGCTCTAGGGAAAATATGTCACTTTAGAGGAGTTTTCGTATTTTTCTGTTCACATAGATAGAATAAGACGATCATGAGACTCGTTAATATATTGAATATATACTCTGTATGTACTCTATCGTGATCGCGACTATATAATTCATGGCTTCATGCATGATTTTTCGACTCTTAATATAATAAACGATAAAAATTAAGGTCTTATTTTTCTTTTGCTCATTGAAAATGGCGTTTACAACTTTATGTGAATATATTATTCTATTATATAATTTACATATGTTTTGTTATTTTGACTTATTTAGAGTAGATATAATAATAAATATAATATATATTATTATTATATAATTAATATATTAAAAGATATGTCATTTCTTTACTTACTACTAGTAACTCAGGGGAAATGTATGTAGAGTCAAGTGATTTAACTAAATTAAATTTAATAAAGGATATATCAAATAATAGTATCTAGATAAATTTATATAAGTTATATAACCTATACCATATAACTCCCCTATTCTATGAATATTCCCTGTATTGACTGTATATGTATAATAATATATAAGATATACTCATTCTAGTATAAAATTTCTCATACTATAATTATTTTGTTAAGTAATTATTTTGACTTTCATATATTATCTATATACTCAAATAAATAAACTAAAAATAGTACTATTAATATAATATACTGACAGTAAAATTTATTATATTTTAATCATTATAATATAGATTAATACCTATTACTATTTCGACTATGTCTTATCCACGGAGTATATAAGTGTAATAAAATAAATATTTATATTGGTTAATAATTTAAAATATTTATTGTTTTTTTATATAACATTATACCATAAATTATTTAGCTATATAAAGTATAATATGTTAAAATTTTATTATGTTTATTAAGAACTTTTAAAGTACTTATGGGATGATTATTTCGTATTAATTTCGTATAAATTTAATTATGGATATATAGTATTTTACTCTAGACTTACCAAATCTTTGTTAAAATATAGAGAATAAATTCTGTGTTCTTAAATAGTATGTGCTATTTTATTTACGATATCAGGTTGTACATAAGATGGCAGTATTTATGCCTCTTAATATTTATAATATTATCTTGTGATTTAGATATATACTTATACTATTCGGGCTAATCAACATCTTACTAGATCTCCATCTAAGTTATGTTCTTCCTCTTTGGTGTGATGAACCCTGTAACGAAGTATTGTTAGTAAAGAAGCTGGATCATTTTCTGATAACCACTCTATTGTGGACCTTTACAATTTACTCTTAGGGTGAAACTTGTTTTTAGGATCGGTAACATTAGTAGTCATTACATACTCCTCGAGTGTTGTAACCATAAGTAAGTGTGTTTCTAGCTCGAATATATATTATCTCGTAGAAAAATGACAATCTGTATAATGGCAATTAGGTAATCAAGTGAAATGTCTCATGTTTACTGTGTGTGTTGAAAATGAGTTTATGTGTTCACTCGCTGAATCTCTCGAGTGTGAAAAGTAAAAGGTCTCATCCAATCAAAATATATGATATGGCAAGTTATTATATAGAGGAGATACAGCTGAATGATGTGTTCTGAAATGAATTAATTGCGATACTGATATCCTCAAATACTGATTTGTGGAGAAAGATAACAGCTGATTCATAACTGCATGAGTCGGTAAAAAGTATTGAAGTCAGGTAGAAAGAATATAAATAACTACGTACAAAGTGGAAAGTGTATAGTTCATGATATGTATGTAAGATAATTATGAGATTCCTCTCTCATAACATATCTTCATCACAATATTAGTAAGAGGTACGATAGAAGTTCTTAAGTAGGATCGGATAATAAAATAATTTTCGAAGAAAAAGAATAATGAGAGCCGGGCTGATTCACAGTTCTGATTGATTGTCTCGTTAGTAGTATGTAGGTTGTGAGGAAGGCGTCTTGGCGTTCCCGACTGGTGGACATCGCGAGAGATGGGAGGCTTCGCTTGTTCTCCAGAAACCCGGACTCTCTCTGTTCTTGTTCCTCTGCCTGTATTTTATCCCTTATTTTCTAAAGCTTATAGCCTACCAAACATCTGAATCATAAAATATAATTAGTGGGTGAAGAATTATATACACCACGATCCCTACTCGCCATATCAATTTTCATGAGGAGTCGAGAGTGTGAAGAAAATTCTACAGGAAATTCGTACGTTAGTCTGTATTAACCGCGCGGTAAGAAGATAAAAAATAGGAATGGTGTTGAAGGGTGATTGGGTTGCTCTATAGAGTGTTGTGTTAGTAACCGGCCTAACTGTAGATGACTAGCTGCTAATTTCCTCTCATTAGAGGTTGAGTTGTGCGGAATTCCGTTCCTCTAAAGTTTATAGTACTACTAGCTTCATAATTTATACCTGACGCGATACTAAATTAAACTTCTCCCTAAACAAATGGCCGAGTAGGGCTCCCATATGGAAGTAATGTTTCAACCCCATTCCCTGCGCCACAGGTAAGTACTCAGTTGAACTTAGTGTCTTTCTCTCATAAACGTGTTAGTCTTTTCATGATAATATAATAGTGTCAATCTAATCAAAAGACTCAGTTCAGGAGATTGATAACTACAATACTTAGATATCACTCTCTAATATTCTGTGCCGCTCTGTGCGTACTTCATATAGTTTAAAGATGTCTCGTATTTGTATCCTCATAGTGGTTATGCGCTGTTGGGCCTTGTGCTATAGCTTTTTTGATCATCTTTTAGTAAAGTTCTCACACAACTTGATACTCATACAACCTGAGATAATGATTGATAGAATCCGGCTCTTTTAAAGTAAATCTGTCATGCTTTCACAGAGGGGTGATAGAATGCTTCACATGACTTCTGTATAGTCGTGTTAGCTCGCATATTAATGTCATTATAGTATATAGTGCCTATAGTGGGTACTTCTGAACTCTAATATATAACCATTATTCTCTGTTTTAATAAATGACATAGTAAAATGCAGGGACGATATCCATACTTTTATAGCATCTCTATTTTTTGAAATGTTGGAAGGGTTCTCTCTGCTCCTTTAGCACTGCGCGGATGGTGTTGAAGATACTCCTAAATGCATGCGTGCTACTCGATTGAAGTTGCGAGTACTGGCTCTCCTGCATCCGATTATAGTCACTTATTGTGTCTCGTCTGCATGTTGATTTCATCAAAATTGTTAGAATATTGCTTTTAGCTAAGAAGCTTTTAGACAACGTTATAATCATGAAATAACTAATAGCTTAATAGTATAAGCTCAACACTAATAATCTTTCGTACATAGATGAGCTCTAGATAGGAATAGTGGTCCGAACTGATTAGACATATATCATTTTTAGAAGGCATCGTTTATAGATTATACTCACAATATAATCTCTGTGAAAAATTAAAGTATTATGTATTATATCCTCCGACAGCATTACCTCATTATTCGTGATATAATACTAAAGGAATCAAGTAATGGTCAACCGAGTATTAAAGTTGCATTATGGTACAAATTAATTGTGTGTGAAATATAACATTAATAATAAAGTGCTTTCTAGACTTGGTTACATAAACGTCATATAGATGACATATCTGGGTAACTCACTCTCGTGAAATATGGGTGTTCAGGTAGTAATATTCAACTCATGTTAGTGTTAGTATGGTTGCTCCTGATATAGACTCTATGGAACATGAGTATGCTTGTTTAAGCGTGTGTTGTAAAACTACACAATTCTAATTCATATAGGGACTATGCGTGAGCCGAAAAAGGCGGCAAAAAGGATACGCACCCACTTCAGCCTGATGGGTAATTGTACAATTCTTATTATTTGATAGTAAGCTATGCTAAATAACATTTTATAAGCTGTGTATTTGTGTAATGTAAAAAGCACGGAAATCATCGTATCCATGAATAGAATTTATGATCCGGCTAACTAGAGCCCGTTAGACGGCGTCACGCGCCAGAATTTTAATTGTTTTATATATATTTTATAGTTTTCAATTTAATGTACTCTTCATATAGCGCAACACGTAATTCCTCAAGTTGTTTTATGCGTAGTTTAATATTTATTCTATACATAAAATGATTCTCTTCTTGTCTATTTTCATATATGTAGAGGAGATAAGTTTGTGTCTTTCTATATATCTTATTTTATTTGTTGTCATGAGTATGCTTTAAATTTTTTAGTCCTCTGTGTATATATTCTTGAATATTTAAGATATATAGCGGAATAGCTACTCTCGAAGATATTTTCCTTATTCTCAGTAAATATAGAAAGAAGTAGATACGGTTGCACGATATATTTTCCTATATATGTAGAAAATGTTTATCTCCATCTTTCATAAACTTTTTACTCTTGGAAACTGTATTTGTAGACTTAGAATATTAATAATTATCTGCGTTATATTTGGTTTCAATTTAATGTTCTCTCATGTTTCCTAATAATATAGGATTAAACTTAACCTCACAATAATCAATAATTTATAATATTGACCATGTACATAATAAAAATTAATTTCACTAGATGATATATAGGGTATTTTATATGTTTTAAATTTTAAATTGTCATAATAATGTATGTTAGTGAATCATAAATCCCTATAACGAAATAAATCATAGACGTAAAACCGAAATATACAAGACTGTAGAACTCGACAGTATACTTTTTGTTTAAGGTATATAAGCAATACAGGTGAAAGAATAGTTAGATGGGATCTTAATTTTTAATATAGTAAAATATATTAGACGACCATTTATGAGTTAATTTCTCATGAAACTCACGAAAGTTAACAATAGTTATGTTTCCCTTTAATATATCCCATGTTTTTTATCTTAGAGGTTATCTTATAATATTGAAGATGTCGTTAAAGTGTGCGCTAATTTGGCTTCTTTAGGAGCAGTTTTAATCTGTTAAGCTGCTTTAAAACTAATCAACGCAATAAAATAACGGCTTTTTTAGTAATTTGGCTCCTAATTAACTCTTTTTAAATACTTGGATTGCATATAATTTAATTTTACAGATTTTATTAAACTTTCATTTTAGTTATAAAAATGATAAAATAAAAATTATTATAATAACTTTTTACAATAACTGACCCCTCTATAGATGTAAAACGTTCAAGATATGGCGGTGGCATAGGAAAAAAATTTGATGAATTAAGTTGGGATTTTGAAAGGATTACACTATAACAAGTTAAGTTTACAACTAGTTCCCTAATCTAACACACACACACACACACACACACAATAATATATATATATATATATATTATATATATAATATATATATATTATATATTATATATATATATATATATATATACAAAGACTAAAACTTATAGATCTGTTACAACTTGCGAAACCACTTAGATACCTTAAAATTCCAGGGACATCCTGGTTTTGGGATTTATTGCAAACACAATACAATTCTATATACTTACATGTAATTCGAGGAAAGTTTGATGGTGCTAGTGCAGGAATCATGGCTTCTTATCGTCTGGACACAATCTGATAGATACTCTGAGATCGGTATCACAGATTAATCTCTCGCTTATCTAATATAATAATAAATATATAATTAAGAAATCGAGAATATTAAATAAAAGTAGAAAATACGTATATTTTATATTTTATTATAATATGTAAAAGTTGGTATCAATATATAAGTGTACTCAAAATTGATGTGTTTCAAGAATATTAATCTGATTTTAGGTTCAAGTGATAGTATTTTTAATCACACTCACAAATACAATGTGCATACTTAATTTGTGGCTGCGTCAATAGGTGTCACATCCACTGCGCATTCTCAACCTATGTACACTAAGAAATATTCGTCTCTAAGAAGTCATGGTGCAAGATATGGATTATTAGAATACTAGCTCTTCGCAGATATAAGGTGCTTAGCTAAGATAAGGTACTTAATACTGCTCTTATTGATGTCTCTACGCTTCTCTACTCTCCCTACTATCTTTCGTCTTCAATAAACACCATCATCTACACTTATATTTCCAATGAGCGACTTGTCATTATACTCTCATAGATTAGATATGGTGTTATGTCTCGATTATATTTACTATACTTGTTTGTATGTCTTTTTAAGGCAATAGTGGGTAATAGTGAAGGGAGAAAAAGAAAATTTAAGAACATTTGTAGCTATATAAAAAAATTAAATCTAAAAACATAATAGCATTTATATATTAATGTGATCTTTTAATTAGATTTATAAATATGTATTAAATTGAATATCATCGTTGTTGTATTCGATAACAATGAATCATGTTATGGATATATTACTCCCAAATATTGTGTTTTGAAATAAATTATAAATGCTTGATTAGTATCATCATGACCCTTTATTACAAACCTCTCATAGTGCTAGACCATGACACAATTATATATTCTCAACGTACCTAGTTTGTCTTAGTGGAGTTATTTTGAATACGAATCGCTAAATTTAAAATGTGTAGATACTATTCGAATTCTCCTACGATATAGAGTTGGATAGCAGTCATTCTATGTTCTATGCTCCTGGCTTTTTTAGATATTGTTATTAAACTTTTGCATCTTGTTTAATAATTATTCTCTTTATTAAATGTTGTTGTGTGCAAGTTTAAGTTAAACCATAATATACTACTAAATAAAACATAATAACTACATATTTTATTGTATCTATTCGCATATTTGGTGATAAAATATTGATAAATACTTAAAGTTCCATATATTAGTTCTTGCTCTATTTTTGCTCTCAATTTACACCTTAAATTATACTTGGATATTTTTTGGTCTGGAATGATATGGAATAAGGTAAAAAGTTATATCTCGATGTTTTATCCATAAAATAGGCAAAATGAAAAAAAAATCCTTCCTTGACACGTAACCTGAGAGTGTAATGAAAATCTCTCTCTCTTTTCCTCTCCTTTTTCGGCATTATCTTTCTTTCTCTTTAGGAGTTTTTAGCCTCCTGAGTGGTTTTTACAAAGTTGTTTGTGTTGTGTGTGTGTGTGTCTGTTATCAACGTTGCGCCGAGTGTATTTATGCTAGAGAGTTAAAATTTTGTACAAAAATCAGTCAATCGCTTTAGTTATCTATGCTTTTCCAAAAATATTAATTCATTAACTCCCAATAATGACTCAGCGAAAATTTCGAAAAGTCATGAAACGCGGAAAAATGATACGATCAAATTTGGCTTGCATGTGACTATGTATAAGACTAGCATATGTGACAAGTTTCATCCTTTTAATTAGTTCAAGTTTTATTGAATGACTTGTGTACGTTTTTTTAAAAAATTGTAAAAAAATTAGAAAATAGTCCGATTGAGTTGAAATTTAGTAAAAAGTGTATACCATTCCCTAATAAATACATTCACTATGTTTTGTTTCAATACGACAAGTATATCTATAATTTTGTTGATAATAGAAATATAGGAGCATTGAGCGTAATCAGTGCTATATGGGTGACCTCTGAGAATGATACAGATGAATTTTTCTATCTGAAGACGAGCGAAGTGAGTCCGAAGGCATGTTGCAGTTTAAATTTGGCGAACTGTATTTCTGAGGACGAGCGAAGCGTGTCCGAAGCAGAAAGAACGAGCGTAGCGAATCCGATGTAATGAGAAAAGTTTCAAGGTACCCCCGTACCCCGATTTTTTTACCATCTTTTTACATTTTTTCTTTATATTCTTCCTTAGATCTAAACAAATATCAATAAACAAAAATAAATTTGTCTTTATTATTCCTTTAAATTAATGTAATACTTCCCGTATTTTTTTCCTTTCAATTTAATTCTATGTTAGTTTGCCAAATTATATTTAAAGCATTGGAATTTGACTCCACATTGCTTTTTATTAACTGAGTCATGCGGTTTATTTATATCTATAATTTTACAACTGTAGTTGTTTTTCATTTTTTCATGTAAAATGTTTAGATTTTTTAGTGTATTTTATTATTTCTTCCCTTGTTAGTCCTATACCCGTTTTAAAAAAGTTTAAAAGAATATTTCTTTAAATAAAGAAGAGTTTTTTTTAAAAATTAGTTTAGTTGATTTAAAATTTCCTTGTTGACTGCTTGTAATCATTATCGATATGAGATTAGGGCAATCTCTGTCCCGCATACATTTCTACTGATAACACAAGGTCATGTGTTCTAAGAGTAAACATGTTAGTGTCTTGATAACATTTTCCGACTAGTCAACATGTAACGATTTAATTTATTTTTGTATTGATCAATATTTTGATATAGTTAACGTAATTATTACAGGTTATATTGTCACAATCATTGTTTATTTATCTATTCCATTCCTGAGGTTAGAAATAATCTTTGAGATTTGTGGATAAATGATTTCTTAAGATTAGTAAGCAACATGTTAGCTTGTTAAAATTAGGGAACAATAAAATTAAAATTTTATTGTTCCCTAGAGACTTCTAGGAACAAAATCTCGTACACACACACACACAGATATATATATATATATATATATATAATATATATATATATATATATATATATATATATATATATTATTATATATATAATCAAAAATATTATATATATTTGTCAGCTAGTCCCGTTTCACAAAAAATCCTCATTAACAAAGCGAATCATACACCTTAGTTGTATCTTATATTCCCAGTCACGAATTCCTCTACATGTTCATCTGCAACATTCTATCCAATTTTTATTATTAGAAAAGTTAACAGGATAATCCTTGAACTTTATTTATTTAATTAAAAGTATCAAGTCCATGAGTAATGCTTAATTGTTACCTGCCTTTTGTAGTTACTTAAATCAAGAGAAGTCTAGCAGATAAAAGTTTATTTTACATTCTCTTATAATTATTCAGTAAATTCTGTTCAATCTTGACCATTAAAACTATCAAATTATAAATTCATACTTTATGATTAGGATCGGTTTTTAAAATGTATGGAACATCATATAACTGAAATCTCTGTTGGAATGATAATTTACAAAAGTATATTAGGATGTCAATTTTAGGAGACATATCATTGGATATCTTCTCCTTCCCGACAAATCACACGGCTACATCCCCCTCTCACTAATACATGTTATATTGAAAAAAATGTAGTTGTATTAATCAAATCAAATAAAAATAAAAAAAAATGAAAAAAAGGATGTCAATTTTATAAACGTTCACCAAGTAGAGACGATTCCAATCTATAGTTACCAGAAGTTTTAAAACATGGTTTAGTTACAATTTGGGTTTGACTGTTATTTGCATCAAGATATTATTACTAAAGCGGCTCTATCGGTTGCATTTTGAAACAACAAAAATCGGGTACGGGGTACCTCGGAACTTTTCCTCATCAAATTGGTTTCGATACGCTCATCCTCTCTACTTGAACTCTGATAGTAAATACATGCGCTTCATTACTGGTCTTCCATCCAGGCACTGACCACGCTCGATGCTGCTTATATTTTATGATCTAAATTAAATCATGGATGTACTTGACGTATTAAAACAAACTCTGTTTTCAGTCTCAACAAATAATCTTCTTTTTCCTTTCCTTCATCTCACCGGCACTGATAATGACCTTTTTGGGGGTTGAAAGCCGGCATTGTTTTTTAATAAAGTAATTAAGTAGATAACTCTTTTATTTATCATTATTCGATGAAATCCTCTAGCGCTACTGTTTTGAATTATACTCGTATAAGGTCCTCCTCCAGCTGGATTTGAACCCTCGGCCTCCTGGTTTTAATGCGAGCACCCTGCGACTGAGTTACCTGTGATTAATGACATTTTTGGTCTTAGATGTATTTAAGGACATTAGATTATTTAAACAATTGTAGTTCTGTTTTTAGTATTGCATCCGCTATAATCATTGTATCGATTACTTATCAATTATACTACAAAAATATGCTCAAGAGAATAATCAAATTCTTAGATATAAGCTTCACGTATTTATTTTTTGTTTGTTGTTGTAAATAATCAACTTCGCACAGAGCTTTCTATTTTTATTGCTTAAATTTATGTGTACCCTATCTGTAAAATTACTTTTAAGTGCTTTTATTGAATAGATTATTGTTGTTAAATATTTTTACGATGCTATAAACTATACTTTATTCTGTCTTATTGTGCTAGCCTAATAACTAACTACTTCGTAGGCGTTAAGATCCGCTCTTTTCCCTTTGACTCTTATTGGGGGTTTAATGTTTTCTTTTATAGTGTCTTTGTAATTCTATTTTATTTGTCTAGTTAGGATACTGTTATATAATCAATTTTATTAAATAACAGTTCCTTTTATTAACTGCTTTTGTATTTAATTACACTTACTGTAAATTTTATTTTGCTTTTAAATTACTATATTTTAACCATGCATTTTTAATTCTTTATTAAACATAACTTCAGTAACTTCATTGTCAGATTCCATGAATTGAAAGACTCAACATCTTACCACGGCACTGTAGATGACATTATTGCTGATAGCCGGCTCTGCAAAATAAAGTTTAAATTTAGTGGAAAGACGTTGCTGGTGTTTAAGAATAATCTTTATTAAACATTGGTATCCATATTGGATCGATCTTTATAATTGATGAGCCTATTGGCTGGTTCTCAAAGACAGTTAT
Source organism: Microvelia longipes (assembly GCA_018340805.1). Lineage (NCBI taxonomy): Eukaryota > Metazoa > Arthropoda > Insecta > Hemiptera > Veliidae > Microvelia > Microvelia longipes. The sequence continues at coordinate 13,639 of JACMZG010000146.1, read as the reverse complement.
GTAGGCTGCATCTTTTATTCTTCGATTTCTCTATTGCTCTTTTATGTGTGTGATATTTGCGTTATTCCATTCCATTCGGTGGTCATTTTCCCATACTGCTTCCATGTAATTGAGCTGGTCAATTTTCCATAAAGTGTGATTTTATCGTTGTCAAGATTCGTTTATTATTTTTATTATAGCGAGATAATAAAAAAAATCGAAACCTATGAAAACCATTTAACAGCCATATTTATGATAAACATTTTTGTGGGCGTCAACAAATAAAAAATAAATCTTTCAGGTTGACGAGTGTGAAAAGTGCAAGGATACTTTATTGCTGAGGATGTACCTATCTAAAAATTTTACTGCTGTTATAAAGTGTCTACTTTACTGCTGTTCCAAAAAACGTATAATTTATCTTATAATTGAAATGCAATTAATTTGTTGTCCAAATTAAAAGTTATACAAGATTTAAACTTAAGATAAATCGTAATTTAGGGTACATTTTTACTGGTGTTTAAGTGCGTCTAGACATCGTATAATGCTTTATGGGAGAACATTATGTTTGTTAGCATATTTATATATTATTAGTAATGTAGTTTTTACACAGACAAAAAGGTTTATCGTGTTACATAAACCAAATTAAGCTAAAATAGATGTGTTAAGTATATTATTTGTGTGTGTCTCTTTTATGTCAAAGAAAAATAAAGATAATATTTATTAAATTTCATAAATTATTCTGTTCAAGAGCCTTAAATGAGTTGATTTTTTCAGCTCAACGTTTTGGGCTTATTTTACTTTTATATTTTTTTAAGGGCTGTAAGCTTTTGAAAAAAACTGCAGCTTTTATAGAAATATTTGAGGACGAGCGAAGTAGGTCCGAAGCAGGGAGGATGAGCGTAGCGAATCCGATGTAATGAGGAAAAGTTCAGATATACCCGATATTTTTAGTATTGTATATTATGAGTCAAACTTTAAAAAGGAAATATACTATTTTATTATCCAAGTTTTAGCTTCAAATATTTATAGGGTGGTTACTGCATATCGCATATCGTATTTATTTGGTTTTCTGCATATCTTTGTTTGTATCTATCGTATTCTTTTCTCAATTACTATTTTAAAAATGGTTTAATTACACATACACACATGTGTAATATATATATAATTTATAATTCATTCTTTTTCTATAATAAATCATTTAAAAATTGTTTTAATCTTTGTTG
>JACMZG010000146.1:0-12358 GCA_018340805.1 Microvelia longipes | reverse complement strand
ATTCGATCATTTACTCACGTTTTGTTTTTGTGAGTTGGACTTGAGTGTTATGAATGTAGTACAAGCAATAAATGTTAATTTTTAACAAGAGATCGTTGACTTACTTGTCATACACGAATGACGCTAATGAGAAAAATTTGTATTACAGAGGACGGCTTCGTATACGCGTGGCTATTATTTGCCCTAGCATGCAGCTTTATTAATTTAACAGTTACATAACCAATTGGTTACCATATGGGTCATTGTCGGAATTTATCAACTTATATCAATTCGTTGTAATGACAAGATTGAAACGCTGGTTAGACGGACCGCTCATCACAATCGAACGGGGTGAAAAGATGTACGAAACTATGTGAGGTGCAACGAAATTTAAAAAACGTGGAGAAAAGTAGTTCGAACCAGTAGCGTCAGTCTGAACAACAATGTGGAATTATTCCAACGAGCCGTATAAAACATTGGCTATTTATGATTTGGACAATGAGTTGATGGAATGACTTTCGTTTCTGCGAATCAATAGGAGATACAAGAATATATTTTGACTGTGTTGACGAGTTTTTAGCAGATTTCGCAGGCAATTCAGTCAAAAAAATTAGGCTATGAACTATGTGAAGCTGCATTCAGTTAATGTCTTAGATGGACTCCAGCTAATTTGCAACAGATGTGGTAAAGAGTTCTACGCAACTAAAAAGTCAAGATTTATTGTGCAATTCGCTGAAATATACCTATTTCTGTTTTCACTTACACAGCACCGTTAGGATTTATCAAATTAAAGATGCACTTAAGATAAATTTAGATTCGTGTTTAGATCTCGCAAAGATATCGTTCCCCATGCATCACATTCAAATGGAGCCAGTGGTCGACGCGAGTTTCAGAATACGAAATCAATTTATCAAAACGTATCCGATAATTATTTGCTGTTATCGATACTCTGATGAAAGTATCTTGTGCCTGGAAAATGTTATGAATAGGAATTACAAGTGTTGTTCCAACACACATGTATTGTGGATAGATCGTTGATCGATCACATGAGACAATTGTGTTAAATATAAACGATTGTATATTAAAGACGTTGGTTTATGGATATGAAAAAACCAAGTTAGGGATATGCAGCTCAAATTGTCACCCAATGATTAGTTCCGATACAATCAGTAAGTTGCTTCAATTTTCATTCAGGATAATTAAAGCCCAAGGTTGATTTCAATGCGGAAGCTTTCAGAAATTTTATTATTTCATAAAGTGGGAAGAGCTGTTGCTGATGTCACATTTGTATATTCCAGATTTACATTTAAAGCACCAATATTGCATTAGTGCAATGCTAAGATTATAACGTAGGTTTCTTCTTACCGTTTATAAGGTGAAGGCGAATTACGATTATTAAATAATAAATAGACATATAAACAGTTTAAAGCGTTAAAGCTATATACGATGATTCATACAAATATTTATCGTTTATTCTCGAAATTTTGCAAAGATGTTAATTGGCATGTGAGAAAATGGCAATAATACTCAGATACAAATCACCCTCCATACTTTAGACCGTGTTTCTTGTAGAGGGAATTAATGATGAGTGTATGTTACATATAGTGTTAATTAGCATGAATGATGTACTTTAATTCAAGTCTATTTGTTAACAAGCATGTTACGGATTATGTTAGAAAGTACATTGAACCTATATGGTCACATTATCCATGTATACTGAATACATGGCAGAGAGGATCTTTTTTTCTACAAGTTGATACGATGCATTATTAAAGATAAACTCACAATACCTTTAGATTGAAAACTACATGATGATTACTCCTCAAACCGAAGTGAATTGACAAAGAGTGTTAGAATTTCGAATGTAGATCCCAATTATCGGTCAGCAGCACTGTTCTTCTATAGTATTATTCGCTGACCGTTATGTTAGGAGATTTAGAGGACTTTGTCGAATCATTGGCTAAGATAAAGTATTGGCCTGATCATGAGGATTGTTCAGATTAGTCGTCAGAACCTATGTATTGAAGTATGTAGTTCTACAAGTGTATAAATATATAGAATCATATCCGGTGATAGCAAAAATTAATTCATTTTGCACAGACTCAACCATTAACCCTACATTGTGAAAAAACTGTATCCATATAAGTGATACTGCGCCTGGTTCGACCAGAGTGAGAGCTGCCATAATATTATGAAACATTTATGGCCAGAATTCTGCCTGAGATCCAGCGTACAAATATGTACTTCCACATTGAACATTAGGCGATTGGAAACATATGCCAGGTTTTTTAAAGATACCTTGCAGATTACATAAGCAGTTGAGGACAATAGCAAACAACTGTTGAGATTTACTTTAGTGAAACATATAGAGGCGTCCACCCAACTAAGAGGTAGATCGAAGGTATTAGTGATGTTATTAGACTTTTGTATAGTCATAAAATATTGATTTAGATGATTGAGTGAAGAACTAAATCTTAAAAGCATTTGAAGAGAAGGTTGAGATTATAGCGATGACTTGGATGAAGATTGACAGGACTTTTCAAATTTAGTCGAAGAAGAGTAAAGACTTTTAAAAAGTATACAGGTGGTTAGGATCTATAGATGTCATTCAAATCTTAAAAATTGATGTATCCTCATAATTTATAGAAGAATATTTCGACGTGCTTGAGAGGAAAATTGGGAGGTTTAGATAAATGATCAATGATGTTTAATGCTTTAATGGACCATGTAGAGTTTGTTCAGAGCGAGGATAGATTAAATATATTACTTTGTCAGAATAGAGCTGCTCCTTCTTTAGTGAGCGTTTCGGCACCTGAGGGTTAAGGAATTTGAAGAGATGAGTAGGATTGTAGTGAGGTGAGCCAAGGTGAGTAGTTGGACTTAGCACGTAGTAGTAGATAAGTGCGCCGATCGCCACAAACCTGCCTCTGCGCACAGCATATATTGTGGCGATATGTTCTCGGGCTTTATAGCGCAAACATTGGTTAGTTGACTAAGATTAGAATATGTGACGGATGTTTCGGGCTTTTCATGGAGGGCAACGTGTATGGTAGTAAGTAGATGAGATATATGTGGGGCGAAAATGTTTATTGGTTCGGATGAGAGATAACACAGTATTGCTATTACCGTATATCTGATAATGGTGCAGAAATTTGCTCGGGGTTTTATGTGGTAAGATAAATGTGGATCGTTATTAAGCTTTTGTCCGTCTTTTGAGCTAGATACGATCATTTTGAATTTGATATTTTTATTAAAGTTTTTTGAAATTGTAAATTAATTAATTGGTAAATTTTAATTTTACCTTTTATTTCGAATTCAATTTAACTATTACGGAGCTTATACATTATATTATGGCAAAGGGTCAAAGATGACTTGAAGTCAAGGGTTCAATGTTTATTGTCAAGACTGTTAAGGATCTCTTCGCTTGAGCGACGGGATCTATCTGATCTCGGTTCTCTGAACGGCTTAGATGTAGCTCTGAATGTTCGAACTCTGAGTCGGGTCCGGAGCTCTGATCAGCTCTGACGTCCAGCTCTGTTTTCTTGAAGCATCCAGGTACTCAGAGATCTGAGGTTCTTAACGGTGCCAGAAGATTCATTAACTATTAGTCGCTGCAGCGGCACGTCTTAATATTATCGTGCTCTTTGAACCTATATTTATCACAATACAATAAGCTAAATATAAAGACAATGAATAAAGCAAAACAAAGAAAAGAGTACGAACAGTTTTGTCAAAATACAGACATTACTATTGGCCTATGCGCGAATAGGAATAGATGTTGGGCAGCGTGAGCTCTCTTTGTTAATTGTGTCGCATGTCTCAAGTAAATAATTATTTGTGGTGCGTATCCTATTCATAGAGATTAAGTTTATACATGAAATAGGATATCTTGTGTGAGTAAAATTGCTATACTTATTATATTATTATTTTTTTTTGGTGTATGATTATTTTTAGTTAAATAACCTAGCATTACGTACTTTTACAATGCTATTAGTCGGAGCATCATATAATTCGGCATTTCATTGCTTATTTATTGTTGGTTAATCTTGATTATTCTTAAAATTCTGATTGTGGATTACGGTGAGGCTTAATAAATTATATTATGCTTGATGATTGCATAATTCAGTTGCGGGTGCTGTAATTATGTATAGCTTATAAATAGGTGTAAATTGAATTATCTAGTATTCTTTGATACAAGATGATACTTTATTCATCTTGATCATTAATCATTTATCATCAATAGAGACTTTTTGACTAATATGACGTTACACCAATTTGATTGGCTATAATTTATTGACATATAGAATATTTCCATCTTACTCATTCTTCATAGGCCTGATAATTTCGTATTCTCTATTGATCTGTAGATATTGGACGACATTAAGTGATCACTTTATTATTCTTAAATAAATAATGTATTGTGTATTGATCCCATGGCATTATGAAAATAAACTATATGTCATTATTAACAAATATTGCATTACACAATTCTTTATTGGTCTTTTATTAGTTACAACATTTTATTCTTTATTGCTCCTGTATATCTAAATAAGATGTAGTCATTGACTTAGGATCATTAAGGTAAGTCAAGTACTTATTTTCAGTCTTTGAATAAAATTGATTTATCTTAGTCTTTAAATAATCTGTCACTTGTTACTAGTGATATCTTTATATATTCTATTATCGATGATCGTAAATAAATTCATCAACTATAGATCAATATTTAAGATTTCACAGTTTGTCATGCCTCTTATTTTTTTTGCTATTTGAGTTAAGTGAAGGTTCATCGCATGTTTTCATGGTACCTTGATTATATTTGATGTTTCTTATTGTCATATATATAGCTCCAATAAACTACTAACTACTAAATCTAATTGTCTCATGTATTTTAATCCAATGTTCCTTATAATTATCTATCATTGTAATTTCAATTTCTTACTATTTTATCTCTCGCATGTGTGGTATTATTATAATTAAAGTTATCCATTCGGTGTTAAAAACTATTTCGCTATAAGATTAGAAGCGAACTATAATTTTTATAATGAAAAAACTTTATGAATATTTAATAAATTATCACTGGTACTTGTTTTCTATAGGTTGTATTCAATTTTCATTTATAACAAAGATAGTTTTCTTCTCTTGCCGTAAATATCTATTGTACTTAACCATAGATCACTGTGCATTTTAAAGTTTTTATGCCTAAACTTTCGAATTATCCCAGACCTAAATTATTTCAGTCTTTGACATGCGCTTTATTTTTGATATGGTCGAAAACTAATTCTGCATTGATAAGATCATTTCATTTTAAATGCGCATTAACTTACTTTGAATATCATTATTTTATCTTGCAAAAATATTGATTTGTCAGATTTAATATTTGCATTTGGATATTACATTAGTATATCATCATATTCATATAGAAGAGAATAACGACCGTCAATAGAAGTATTCAGCAGTATTAAATTTAAAGAACTGAGTATTGCTCATTCAACGTCGAACAACTATATGATGCAATAATTGCGTACCAAAATTGTTGTTCGTGGTTAGGGGGCAACTATTGAAGTTCGTTTATTACAAAAAATAATGGTTATATAATACTTAAGTTTAATATTCCACCATATTTAATATAGTGATAAAGGTGTACAAATGTAGAGTATATATGTTAATTCGAAATTATCTGCTGCGAATTTTCTAAACTTTTCTTAACCTTTTAAAGGAGTTTTTAGATTTCTTAAGTCTTATTATATGTGTTAAGGGCTAGATTGTTCAGCTTTTGATATGTGTTTTAAAAACTAATATTGATTCAGCCTTTGATATTTACATGCTATAGGATTATTAGGTTAATTTAACGGTTGATTTTTGTACAGGAACTTTTATATTTAATATCAGGATAAGAGGTAGGCAATTTGATTGATTTTATTTAAAGTACTGATTAGTAGTGGTAGTGGCATGAAATTACTTAATATAATGCATAGCGAGATGGACAATTATTAATGGCTTATGAGAATATTTCATGATCTATGCTATTTATTTACTGTCTTTAATACAGTTAAGCAACTAAAATTTGTGTATGTATTAGTTCAAGAATTTATGTAGTTGATAATGAAATAAGATCTAATATCCTTTAATTCTTTCGTACTTTACCTGTTGTACTTTGACATGGAGTGTTTATCTTATTTTTAACATTTTTTGTTCCTATTTACTATTGCATTGTTAGAGTTCGGTCTTGGTTTCGAGATATATTTTTAGTAAATTTTTGGAAATCAAAATTGTATTATTGTATAAATCTTGTATTATAAATTCATTCATTATATTTAAAATTCTTATAAAGTTTAATTTTATAATATTTTAAATTTCCAAATATTCAGTGTGAACTCATTAACTTTCGTGAAATTGATATATTACTATTATTTGTCACACATTGTCTTGTGTTTTACCAACGAATAAGCCGAAGAGATTTATCTCAAGTACCATTATATCTAATATGTATTATGACGATGCGATGTATAGTACTACTTAAACGAAGAGAGTTCGATTCCATTCTTAGATTCTTACGTAAATTACCATAATTACCTCGCTTATGTGTTGTATATAATAGCCCTATGTGAAGATATAAAGCGGTATGCAATTTACCAACATAGTGTTGGTCTTCATTGCGAGGCGAGATGCGGGCTTTTCTTTATTTGTTTACTGTTTTGGCCATTAGTTGATTGGCCTTACGGAGAGGCAAATAGAGGAATATTATGTCGTATGAGCTAATATATCCGGAGCTACTTGATCGTTATTATATGATAATCAATATTATTAAAATAACTATTCAAATCTGTGCTTATAGGTTGGTTTGGCAGGAAATTCCCAGTAGCTAATTTTACCTATAGGAGTTGGGATGAGAACATCTGTTACTAAAATGTTCAGGCAATGATTGTTAATCATTTTAGATTCATAGTTATAGCAGGGGTGGGACAAGAAGCTTCGAGGGCCGATGGGTCTAATTGAAGCGTATTAAAATTCTCATCTACATCGACCGCTGGTTAGCGACGTCACAGAGATAGAGAATTGTTATAGTCGGATGTGATAGACTATTTTCTGTTTCTAGGTTATGGGTAGAGACAGTGTTTGGTGATGATGTATGCCTAGTATATTGATACGTTGATGTGACGAATAAATGACATCTCGAAGAAGTGTCATGTCTAATAATTCATGTTGTGTTAAAATTCATACGTTTGCAAATGCGAGTTAAAAACAACTACTTATTATTTGCGGGCTCCTGATACGTCAGTTGGGTCAATGCGGGTGGCGCCCATCACGTAGAAGAAGCATTGACGACAGACGCTCAATGTTGTCAATCGAATTTTACTAAATAGGTGTTTAAAGTGATCTAGAGTGGATAAACTTGACCATAAAGGATATCACACCGTGACAATTTGCATTTGAGTTACTTTCAGGGAATTTCATATGTGATAGTTCTCGTAGTGATTTTAGTGCATATTCTGACCTTGCGTGGATGTTTACCAGTTGTAGGACATAATATTTTAGGAACTTATCGTGTATTTGATTTTTCTTTAGAGGCTCCCCATATCTTTTTGCCGTTATTGAATGATGATGTTATAAGCTATTTTACTATGTTGATACAATATTCAACGTTCGAAAAGTGAAGCGAGTAATTCCGTCTGAATATTGACTCATTTTCTGTTATTCAGAACGGGAGATTAGTAACATACTCGTGTAATGATTTGACAGGCTATGATTTGTACAAAAAGGACGGTTGAGGTCATTTTATTGTGCTTCGACTATTTTTTAGTGACTCTGTAATGAGATCTCACTTTCAAAATGTTTTGAATGCTAGGTGGTATTAAATCTTTATGGTGAATATAGGTTATTTTATGATTTCTGATATTAAGTTTGTTTCTCAGAATTTTTAGTTTGCATTATAATGTTAAAATATTATAGTGTCATTATCTCAACTTTGTTGAGCTATTATTCCAATTAATTCTCCAGTTATTTGGCAAATTTAATGTTTTATTAATTTATGTGTATTTGTTCCTAGTGTTGTTCATAAGATTATTTATAGCTACATAGTGAGTTTTATTTCTCATAGTTTTTTTCTGTAGTCGATTTAGCATAAATTGAAGGGTTTCTACTCACATAACTTTCATTTCCTTCATTATATCATGCCACTTCATTGCAGTTGGAAATAATTATGGTGAACGGGTTATGTTTATTTACTCATATATAATATGATTTATTAATAATTGTCTCTGGATATTTTATTGTTTAATTTAATTGAATTAGACATCTTGTATTATCAAATACAATGTTTATTTAAAGATGTACACATTTTCATTGTTTTCTCTCATATTCTTAAGTGATCAATTATGCTAAGTGGTATGTGGCTATAAAATGTGATTATTATTACCTCAGGTAGTAGATTAATAATTATGTGATAATTTATTCTCCTAGATTCATTTGTCTCAGAAATTCTTATAGATATTGTTTATATTCTCCTTTTAGCTTTAGTATTTTTAATTAATTATTATTTTAGATATACGTTCAAAATTTGTTATGATCTCTATTCAATTGTATAATACTACTATATAGTTCGATTTAATTTTTTTATTACTAACGTGATAATCAAGCTGCATTAGATTATTTGAATTATAAACATTTACTTGAGATATACAGACATTCGGTTGAAGTAACAAATTGAAATGTTGTAGATTAGGTTTTACACGAATAGATAAGTGATAAAGGTTAAAGTAGATATCTATTATACTCTATTTAAGAGAGAATATGTCGTTATAAAAATTGATAATTGTAAAGTCAGAGATTCGAGTTTCCTCATTGAAAGAATGTCCTTCACAGGTGTGGATTGAAGTTGAAATAAAGCATATTATTTTAAAATAAAGAATGATTAGCGACAATGTAACATTTATCCCAAATTCAGTCCAGCTAGTAATTGTAAATGTGAATTAGAAGTGAATGATAATAATGAAACGACGAATTAAGAAACTAAGATCAGTGTGTAATCTAATTCAAGATCCTGGACTCGATTCTGTCAATCAAGTGTTGAAGATTATCTTCACGAAGGATTCAGAATCATATGATTAACAGCAATACAATTAATGTGAAATGTCACATCGACGATGTGTGGAAAGATCGACGGAACAATGTCATAATAAAGTTTTAAACTTTAGAAGAAAGTCTATATAATAAGTAAAAATTTGTTTATTCAAGTAAATTATTCAAACAAAGGATTATAAAAAGAAAACTTTAAAGAAACCAAATTCGACATTAAAGAGGAATATTTTAGAGAATAACAGATTTTCAGATCTTATTTTCTAGAATTTCTAAGGAGTAGTTTGAAGATAATTAAAATCTTCATGTAGTATTATCTGAGATTGTCAATTCTATGTTATGTTTTTGTGGCTTTTCCCTGTCTACCCCCGGCGCCTATTTTATAGAATAACATCCAAGTGGAGCTTTAGAAGATAGATTAACAGAAAAATTGAAGAAATATGGAGAATACTTGCGCGAAATTTTTTTGTGAAGGTAGTTAGGGTTTTATTGCAAGAATTCAAAGTTAATAGTAAGTTCGCATGTCTCAGTATTTACCCCTTCGATAGTGTTGCCTTTATGTTATGGATTTTCAGTATTTGGCGTATAAGTTTTTTTAGATTAATTTGATTTTCTAATAAAGTATTATTTTTTAATTTTGTTTCAATTCTATTGTGTGTGTGTGTCGTGCAATATTAGTTATTTTATATCCCCAAAATACTCGATTCTTTTCGAAGCTATATCCAGAATACGTTAATTATTTTATTTTAGTCTTTATTTTGGTCTCCTTAGCCTGATTCAGAGAGTTTGTGCAGTCTTTCTCGTTTGATGTATTTGACAGGATTTGTGTAGATGGAAGCACATCAATGATTTGTACTGGATATCGTATTAGTATGATACGTTTGAAGTTGTGCACGGATTATGAGGAGAGTTTAGATTGAATATTGTGTGATATGAGTGAACCTGATACTATTATTATAATTTCATATTGATCCTATTTGATGTTCGTTTGTTTATAGTGAGTTTTCCCTCCGTCTGCTTTGTAGTGGTTGAGATTTTCTGAATCTTGTACAAGATATTATATCGTGGCATGTTATATGATCGTGTTTTAGAGGAATTTGACCCTATCAATTTAAGGTATATTCTATATTTATTTTAAGAGTGTATAATTGGTGAATCGTTATTTAGGTTCTTGCTAAGTGACCGTTTATTATGTACTTAGGAAATTTCTATGACTCTTTATTGACCATTGACTCCTGAATTGTGTTATTGTCATTATTACAATTCTACTTGTCTTAGAAGAATTTCGTCTAGATCAGTTCCATTCTCTATATTCTCTATGTACAATGTATTAATAGTGACACTAATATTTGGTTTGTAATTTGAGACGTGTGTTGTTTATTGTGATACTTTTTGATTTAATAATTGATATTTTTGCTGTTTCGATGTGATGGGACTAGCTTACCCACTTTTTTGTTGTTATTTTTAGTGGTATATTCTCCATAATAATAGTATACTTGTTTTCAATTAAATGTGGTATAGCATGCGTATTATATCTCTACGTTTTGCTCAGTGTTATGCTGCCTGGTGAGGAATTAGATATTGAACTTAGATTAAGAGCATTATAGACTCCATTTAAACGTATTATAGGTTATGTATTGTATTAATAATTATTTTTATCTTAAAACAGGGCCTCCTAATTTTGATGTTAATATACGTCATTGATTAGTGAACTATTTTGTCGTAAGATTCTGCAGGTAATATACTGTCAATCTAACTCCTAGACACCTTTGAACCCATGAACAGCTTCAAGTTGTAATTTTACTCGTATTAAATAATTATGAATTCAATAATTTTGTAATTAATTTCAAAATATTTGTATCTCTAATCTGATAAAATTAATGATTTAAATATTTATAATTTTATTTTAATATTAATATATAACTTATATAATTGAATTCTAAGGATAATACTAATCCACTATAAATATAAATGATAATTGATGTAACTTGAACAATAAATGTGCTATTCTTACATATCTGATCTCTAGTAAAAGATTTTCAGTGGTTTCAGAATTTCTAATTGAAGAATTTGAGATATTAAATCATTCATGGATATTCTGAAATGATCAAATAACTTGTGATAATGAACACTACTTACTGCATCACTTCCGATCTGGTTATTTTGATTCTGGAGCGGATGACTTTTTTAGATTTTTCTCATTTATATGCTAACATTGTTTGATCCTGGTCGATATTGCCTTACAGCTATAAGCCTTACAATAAATTATCTAACAAAATTATATTTAAAAATGATATATCTACATCATCCAGAAACATTACTTGCGCCATCATTTCGGAACTTATATTGTATTATATTATGCATTAAATTTCTACAATGATTTAACATTCGAGTGTGGACATCGAGTTAATTCATCCAGAAGGCAGCTTCATATCCTGCTCACTAAGGGTTTGCTCAGAATGCACCAGATTAAGTTTTTCAAGATCCATTTTATCGTACTTTCGTTTATGTTGATGATCAATTTTGCTATTATATTTGGACTAATTTCAGTATTTAATCTAATTAATTTGACAATTTCTTCTGATTATTTATTTCTTGGAATATTTAATCAATCCAATTTAGTTTTATTTTGTAATTTTGCAGTTGACCATGCCGTACCATGACTCTTTTTATCAGTTGTACTTAAATGATTGGTTCACCTACAAATTCAGTTAAATTTTTATTTGGATCAATTCGAATCTAATTCTCTCTTCAGTTATATTTCTGTTATGTTGTTCTATTTGAGCAACTGCGGATTGAGTAGCTTGCCATGTCTTGGGGTATTTGTACTTTTAGCAGACTGCTTGCTTCATGATATTATTATTTTTCCCTCTGTCTGTCTTTCTATTTGATTGTTGTGATGATTATAAATTTATATAAAATGCTTAATCTGGTTTTCTTGTGATACAATAAGGTTTTACCTTTACTCTTATGAAGATATTTTAAATGGAAATAATTAATGGATTTGAATTGTTGAAATTGAGCAAAGATTAATAAAGTGATATGTGAATTAATGTTGATGAGTTGTTGACTCAGGAGGCCAACCAAGGAAAATACTGTTATATCTTATTTCATATATCTTTCAAGACCTGGTGCAGTTGTGGACTTTGTATTTTATTACCAATTTTTTTTTCATTCAGTGGTTGTCGTATAGAACAGAATTTACACTGTTCGATACCCTGTTATATTTAAATCAAGAGATCAAACATTGTTGATTTTGTAAGAAGAACAGAGCGTACATGATATGGAACAATTTTATTAAGTC
>JACMZG010000145.1:49118-67894 GCA_018340805.1 Microvelia longipes | reverse complement strand
TCCGTCCGAAATAATTGAAAATTTTTAAAAAAAAATATATTCTTTAAAATTTTACAAGATTTCCGAATTTCTTTTCGTTTATTTTCTAGATATTTTGCTTTAACTTAATAATTCTTTACATGAAACTCACTGATAATATGGAAATTTAGTAATAAATTGTCGAAGAAAAAATTTGCATCTACTGGGATCGAACCCCCTAGTAGTTGGATTACAGACGCCACCCTACGTCGGCCGAAAATAATTGAAAAATTTTTAACAAAAATATTATTCTTTAAAATTTTACAAGATTTCCGAATTTCTTTTCGTTTATTTTCTAGATATTTTGCTTTAACTTAATAATTCTTTACATGAAACTCACTGATAATATGGAAATTTAGTAATAATTGTCGAAGAAAAAATTTGCATCTACTGGGATTCGAACCCCCTAGTAGTTTGGATTACAGACGCACACCACTACGTCCGGCCGAATTGAAAATTTTTAACAAAAATATATATTCTTTAAAATTTTACAAGATTTCCGAATTTCTTTCGTTTATTTTCTAGATATTTTGCTTTAACTTAATAATTCTTTACATGAAACTCACTGATAATATGGAAATTTAGTAATAATTGTCGAAGAAAAAAATTGCATCTACTGGGATTCGAACCCCCTAGTGTTGGAATTACAGACGCACACCACTACGTCCGGCCGAAAATAATTGAAAATTTTTAACAAAAAAATATATATTCTTTAAAATTTTACAAGATTTCCGAATTTCTTTTCGTTATTTTCTAGATATTTTGCTTTAACTTAATAATTCTTACATGAAACTCACTGATAATATGGAAATTTAGTAATAATTGTCGAAAGAAAAAATTTGCATCTACTGGGATTCGAACCCCCTAGTAGTTGGATTACAGACGCACACCACTACGTCCGGCCGAAAAAATAATTGAAAATTTTTAAACAAAAATATATATTCTTTAAAATTTTACAAGATTTCCGAATTTCTTTTCGTTTATTTTCTAGATATTTTGCTTTAACTTAATAATTCTTTACATGAAACTCACTGATAATATGGAAATTTAGTAATAATTGTCGAAGAAAAAATTTGCATCTACTGGGATTCGAACCCCCTAGTAGTTGGATTCAGACGCACACACACTACGTCCGGCCGAAAATAATTGAAAATTTTTAACAAAAATATATATTCTTTAAAATTTTACAAGATTTCCGAATTTCTTTTCGTTATTTTCTAGATATTTTGCTTTAACTTAATAATTCTTTACATGAAACTCACTGATAATATGGAAATTTAGTAATATTGTCGAAGAAAAATTTGCATCTACTGGATTCGAACCCCTAGTAGTTGGATTACAGACGCACACCACTACGTCCGGCCGAAAATAATTGAAATTTTTAACAAAAATATATATTCTTTAAAATTTTACAAGATTTCCGAATTTCTTTTCGTTTATTTTCTAGATATTTTGCTTTAACTTAATAATTCTTTACATGAAACTCACTGATAATATGGAAATTTAGTAATAATTGTCGAAGAAAAAATTTGCATCTACTGGGATTCGAACCCCCTAGTAGTTGGATTACAGACGCACACCACTACGTCCGGCCGAAATAATTGAAAATTTTTAAAAAAAATATATATTCTTTAAAATTTTACAAGATTTCCGAATTTCTTTTCGTTTATTTTCTAGATATTTTGCTTTAACTTAATAATTCTTTACATGAAACTCACTGATAATATGGAAATTTGTAATAATTGTCGAAGAAAAAATTTGCATCACTGGATTCGAACCCCTAGTTTGGATTACAGACGCACACCCACTACGTCCGGCCGAAAATAATTGAAAATTTTTAACAAAATAATATATTCTTTAAAATTTTCAAGATTTCCGAATTTCTTTTCGTTTATTTTCTAGATATTTTGCTTAACTTAATAATTCTTTACATGAAACTCACTGATAATATGGAAATTTAGTAATAATTGTCGAAAAAAATTTGCATCTACTGGGATTCGAACCCCCTAGTAGTTGGATTACAGACGCACACCACTACGTCCGGCCGAAAATAATTGAAAATTTTTAACAAAATATATATTCTTTAAAATTTACAAGATTTCCGAATTTCTTTTCGTTTATTTTCTAGATATTTTGCTTTAACTTAATAATTCTTTACATGAAACTCACTGATAATATGGAAATTTAGTAATAATTGTCGAAAAAAAAATTTGCATCTACTGGGATTCGAACCCCCTAGTAGTTGGATTACATACGTCCGGCCGAAATAAATTGAAAATTTTAACAAAAATATATATTCTTTAAATTTTACAAGTTTCGAATTTCTTTTCGTTTATTTCTAGATATTTTGCTTTAACTTAATAATTCTTTACATGAAACTCACTGATAATATGGAAATTTAGTAATAATTGTCGAAGAAAAATTTGCATCTACTGGGATTCAACCCCCTAGTAGTTGGATTACAGACGCACACCACTACGTCCGGCCGAAAATAATTGAAAATTTTTAACAAAAATATATATTCTTTAAAATTTTACAAGATTCCGAATTTCTTTTCGTTTATTTTCTAGATATTTTGCTTTAACTTAATAATTCTTTACATGAAACTCACTGATAATATGGATTTAGTAATAATTGTCGAAAAAAATTTGCATCTACTGGGATTCGAACCCCCTAGTAGTTGGATTACAGACGCACACCACTACGTCCGGCCGAAAAAATTGAAATTTTTTAACAAAAATATATATTCTTTAAAATTTTACAAGATTTCCGAATTTCTTTTCGTTTATTTTCTAGATATTTTGCTTTAACTTAATAATTCTTTACATGAAACTCACTGATAATATGGAAATTTAGTAATAATTGTCGAAAAAAAATTTGCATCTACTGGGATTCGAACCCCCTAGTAGTTTGATTACAACGCACACCATACGTCCGCCGAAATAATTGAAAATTTTTAACAAAAATATATATTCTTTAAAATTTTACAAGATTTCCGAATTTCTTTTCGTGGAGATTTTCTAGATTTTTGCTTTAACTTAATAATTCTTTACATGAAAACTCACTGATAATATGGAAATTTAGTAATAATTGTCGAAGAAAAAATTCATCTACTGGGATTCGAACCCCTAGTAGTTGGTTACAGACGCACACCACTACGTCCGGCCGAAAATAATTGAAAATTTTTAACAAAAATATATTCTTTAAAATTTTACAAGATTTCCGAATTTCTTTTCGTTTATTTTCTAGATATTTTGCTTTAACTTAATAATTCTTTACATGAAACTCACTGATAATATGGAAATTTAGTAATAATTGTCGAAAAAAAAATTTGCATCTACTGGGATTCGAACCCCCTAGTAGTTGATTACATACGTCGGCCGAAAATAATGAAAATTTTTAACAAAAATATATATTCTTAAAATTTTACAAGATTTCCGAATTTCTTTTCGTTTATTTTCTAGATATTTTGCTTTAACTTAATAATTCTTTACATGAAACTCACTGATAATATGGAAATTTAGTAATAATTGTCGAAAAAAAATTTGCATCTACTGGGATTCGAACCCCCTACATTACAGATACGTCCGGCCGAAATAATTGAAAATTTTTAACAAAATATATATTCTTTAAAATTTTACAAGATTTCCGAATTTCTTTTCGTTTATTTTCTAGATATTTTGCTTTAACTTAATAATTCTTTACATGAAACTCACTGATAATATAAAATTTAGTAATAATTGTCGAAAAAATTTGCATCTACTGGGATTCGAATAGTAATTACGTCCGAATAATTGAAAATTTTTAACAAAAATATATATTCTTTAAAATTTTACAAAGATTTCCGAATTTCTTTTCGTTTATTTTCTAGATATTTTGCTTTAACTTAATAATTCTTTACATGAAACTCACTGATAATATGGAAATTTAGTAATAATTGTCGAAAAAAATTTGCATCTACTGGGATTCGAACCCCCTAAGTTGATTTACGAAAATAATTGAATTTTTAACAAAAAATATATATTCTTTAAAATTCAAGATTTCCGAATTTCTTTTCGTTTATTTTCTAGATATTTTGCTTTAACTTAATAATTCTTTACATGAAACTCACTGATAATATGGAAATTTAGTAATAATTGTCGAAAAAAAATTTGCATCTACTGGGATTCGAACCCCCTCATTTACGTTTTGAAAATTTTTAACAAAAATATATATTCTTTAAAATTTTACAAGATTTCCGAATTTCTTTTCGTTTATTTCTAGATATTTTGCTTTAACTTAATAATTCTTTACATGAAACTCACTGATAATATGGAAATTTAGTAATAATTGTCGAAAAAAAAATTTGCATCTACTGGGATTCGAACCCCCTAGTAGTTGGATTACAGACGCACACCACTACGTCCGCCGAAATAATTGAAATTTTTAACAAAATATATATTCTTTAAAATTTTACAAGATTTCCGAATTTCTTTTCGTTTATTTTCTAGATATTTTGCTTTAACTTAATAATTCTTTACATGAAACTCACTGATAATATGGAAATTTAGTAATAATTGTCGAAAAAAAAATTTGCATCTAAATTTAGTCAGACGCACACCACTACGTCCGGCCGAAAATAATTGAAAATTTTAACAAATATATATTCTTTAAAATTTTACAAGATTTCCGAATTTCTTTTCGTTTATTTTCTAGATATTTTGCTTTAACTTAATAATTCTTTACATGAAACTCACTGATAATATGGAAATTTAGTAATAATTGTCGAAAAAAAAATTTGCATCTACTGGGATTCGAACCCCCTACATTGAAATGTTTCAAATTTTTTCTATTAATTTCAATATTTCGATTTTATTTTGATTTTATTTCCATGTATTTCGATGTATTTCGAAATAATATGAACTAGTAAAATAATAAAAAGGTACGAGTCTGGTCATATTGATGGGCTGCCAACACTGCTCTATTCACAGATGCTATCCCAATACTGAATGACGTGGAGAGTTTTGCCTGCAGGATTTCTCCCCTGAGCCGTTACCTCTCTCATTAAACAACCTGGGTATTCTATCCTCCGACAATATAACCATGTTGACGCCAAGCTTACTGTGGACATCCGATCTACATAGGCGCAATGCTCACAGAACTCCTCATCTCAAACCATTCATATACCCGGCCTCCTAGTAGTTGGATTACAGACGCACACCACTACGTCCGGCCGAAAATAATTGAAAATTTTTAACAAAAATATATATTCTTTAAAATTTTACAAGATTTCCGAATTTCTTTTCGTTTATTTTCTAGATATTTTGCTTTAACTTAATAATTCTTTACATGAAACTCACTGATAATATGGAAATTTAGTAATAATTGTCGAAAAAAAAATTTGCATCTACTGGGATTCGAACCCCTACATTGAAATGTTTCAAATTTTTTCTATTAATTTCAATATTTCGATTTTATTTTGATTTTATTTCCATGTATTTCGATGTATTTCGAAATAATATGAACTAGTAAAATAATAAAAAGGTACGAGTCTGGTCATATTGATGAGGCTGCCAACACTGCTCTATTCACAGATGCTATCCCAATACTGAATGACGTGGAGAGTTTTGCCTGCAGGATTTCTCCCCTGAGCCGTTACCTCTCTCATTAAACAACCTGGGTATTCTATCCTCCGACAATATAACCATGTTGACGCCAAGCTTACTGTGGACATCCGATCTACATAGGCGCAATGCTCACAGAACTCCTCATCTCAAACCATTCATATACCCGGCCTCCTAGTAGTTGGATTACAGACGCACACCACTACGTCCGGCCGAAAATAATTGAAAATTTTTAACAAAAATATATATTCTTTAAAATTTTACAAGATTTCCGAATTTCTTTTCGTTTATTTTCTAGATATTTTGCTTTAACTTAATAATTCTTTTACATGAAACTCACTGATAATATGGAAATTTAGTAATAATTGTCGAAAAAAAAATTTGCATCTACTGGGATTCGAACCGAAATATGAGTAAAATAATAAAAAAGGTACGAGTCTGGTCATATTGATGAGGCTGCCAACACTGCTCTATTCACAGATGCTATCCCAATACTGAATGACGTGGAGAGTTTTGCCTGCAGGATTTCTCCCCTGAGCCGTTACCTCTCTCATTAAACAACCTGGGTATTCTATCCTCCGACAATATAACCATGTTGACGCCAAGCTTACTGTGGACATCCGATCTACATAGGCGCAATGCTCACAGAACTCCTCATCTCAAACCATTCATATACCCGGCCTCCTAGTAGTTGGATTACAGACGCACACCACTACGTCCGGCCGAAAATAATTGAAAATTTTTAACAAAAATATATATTCTTTAAAATTTTACAAGATTTCCGAATTTCTTTTCGTTTATTTTCTAGATATTTTGCTTTAACTTAATAATTCTTTACATGAAACTCACTGATAATATGGAAATTTAGTAATAATTGTCGAAAAAAAAATTTGCATCTACTGGGATTCGAACCCCCTACATTGAAATGTTTCAAATTTTTTCTATTAATTTCAATATTTCGATTTTATTTTGATTTTATTTCCATGTATTTCGATGTATTTCGAAATAATATGAACTAGTAAAATAATAAAAAGGTACGAGTCTGGTCATATTGATGAGGCTGCCAACACTGCTCTATTCACAGATGCTATCCCAATACTGAATGTGGAGAGTTTTGCCTGCAGGATTTCCCCCTGAGCCGTTACCTCTCTCATTAAACAACCTGGGTATTCTATCCTCCGACAATATAACCATGTTGACGCCAAGCTTACTGTGGACATCCGATCTACATAGGCGCAATGCTCACAGAACTCCTCATCTCAAACCATTCATATACCCGGCCTCCTAGTAGTTGGATTACAGACGCACACCACTACGTCCGGCCGAAAATAATTGAAAATTTTTAACAAAAATATATATTCTTTAAAATTTTACAAGATTTCCGAATTTCTTTTCGTTTATTTTCTAGATATTTTGCTTTAACTTAATAATTCTTTACATGAAACTCACTGATAATATGGAAATTTAGTAATAATTGTCGAAAAAAAAATTTGCATCTACTGGGATTCGAACCCCCTACATTGAAATGTTTCAAATTTTTTCTATTAATTTCAATATTTCGATTTTATTTTGATTTTATTTCCATGTATTTCGATGTATTTCGAAATAATATGAACTAGTAAAATAATAAAAAGGTACGAGTCTGGTCATATTGATGAGGCTGCCAACACTGCTCTATTCACAGATGCTATCCCAATACTGAATGACGTGGAGAGTTTTGCCTGCAGGATTTCTCCCCTGAGCCGTTACCTCTCTCATTAAACAACCTGGGTATTCTATCCTCCGACAATATAACCATGTTGACGCCAAGCTTACTGTGGACATCCGATCTACATAGGCGCAATGCTCACAGAACTCCTCATCTCAAACCATTCATATACCCGGCCTCCTAGTAGTTGGATTACAGACGCACACCACTACGTCCGGCCGAAAATAATTGAAAATTTTTAACAAAAATATATATTCTTTAAAATTTTACAAGATTTCCGAATTTCTTTTCGTTTATTTTCTAGATATTTTGCTTTAACTTAATAATTCTTTACATGAAACTCACTGATAATATGGAAATTTAGTAATAATTGTCGAAAAAAAATTTGCATCTACTGGGATTCGAACCCCTACATTGAAATGTTTCAAATTTTTTCTATTAATTTCAATATTTCGATTTTATTTTGATTTTATTTCCATGTATTTCGATGTATTTCGAAATAATATGAACTAGTAAAATAATAAAAAGGTACGAGTCTGGTCATATTGATGAGGCTGCCAACACTGCTCTATTCACAGATGCTATCCCAATACTGAATGACGTGGAGAGTTTTGCCTGCAGGATTTCTCCCCTGAGCCGTTACCTCTCTCATTAAACAACCTGGGTATTCTATCCTCCGACAATATAACCATGTTGACGCCAAGCTTACTGTGGACATCCGATCTACATAGGCGCAATGCTCACAGAACTCCTCATCTCAAACCATTCATATACCCGGCCTCCTAGTAGTTGGATTACAGACGCACACCACTACGTCCGGCCGAAAATAATTGAAAATTTTTAACAAAAATATATATTCTTTAAAATTTTACAAGATTTCCGAATTTCTTTTCGTTTATTTTCTAGATATTTTGCTTTAACTTAATAATTCTTTACATGAAACTCACTGATAATATGGAAATTTAGTAATAATTGTCGAAAAAAAAATTTGCATCTACTGGGATTCGAACCCCCTACATTGAAATGTTTCAAATTTTTTCTATTAATTTCAATATTTCGATTTTATTTTGATTTTATTTCCATGTATTTCGATGTATTTCGAAATAATATGAACTAGTAAAATAATAAAAAGGTACGAGTGGTCATATTGATGAGGCTGCCAACACTGCTCTATTCACAGATGCTATCCCAATACTGAATGACGTGGAGAGTTTTGCCTGCAGGATTTCTCCCCTGAGCCGTTACCTCTCATTAAACAACCTGGGTATTCTATCCTCCGACAATATAACCATGTTGACGCCAAGCTTACTGTGGACATCCGATCTACATAGGCGCAATGCTCACAGAACTCCTCATCTCAAACCATTCATATAACCCGGCCTCCTAGTAGTTGGATTACATGATCTCATCACGCTAACTATCATATCGGTCCAGAGAATAATTGAAATATATTTTTTATTCTATCAACAAGAAATAATAATATTACTTTTGATAATATTATATTTAACCAAGATTTTTATGCGAGTAATTTCTTTGTATATCGTTAATGTTTATCTAACAATATTTATGGCTTTAAACTTAATAATCTATCTACGTTGATATACTCTCTACTGCAATGAGAGTACATGAAATTTTAAATAATAATGATTATATGTCGAAAAAAAATTTGATCACTATTCTATACTGCGGGATATTTCGAAACCCACCCTACAATTGCTTGGAAGATGGATGTTTGAGAATTTTTGTCTTCTATGTATATATTCTAAAAATTTCTCTAGTTTTAATTTGTGACTACTTATGCCGCCGAGAGACTTCATATTTTATTTCCAATGTATATTTCATAATTTTTTGGAAAACAGGTGATGTTAACGATGTTATTCAAGTGGAATACTTTATAATAGCACTGGTGATAAAATATCGAGAATTAGAGATCTAGAGTCAATAAGTATGATAACGGAGTTGCTGACACCACACACTGCGTCTACGCCATCAAACGATATGCATAACCTAACAAATCCCAACTTTAACTGAATACGTGAGAAGTATTTGAACGCTGTCATGGCAGATTCTTCCCCTGAAGGCTCCACGCTTTATACTTTCTGTCTCTCAATATCTTATTATATCGGAGCGCTCGAGTGTAATATTCATAATCTCTCCGCAACTATAAACCATGTTGAACGCAAGCTTACAAACTGGACAAATCCACATAAAATATTAGCGACGCAATGCTCACAGAAACTCCTGCATCTCTAATAACGAGTAACTATTATAACAAGTCACTCGGTCCCTTAAGTAGTTTCAGATTTCTTTAAATTGAGATCACAAACAACACCACTTACGTATGGACCGGTCGAAAAAATTACAAACACAATCATTTTATAGCACTAAAAAATATATATGCACTTTAATATTATAAAATTTTACAAAGATTTCCAATTTCTTTGTTTATTTTTCCTAGATAATTACTAGAGTCTATATTACTTAATAAATTCTTTAACATGAATCACTGATAATATGGAAACTTTTAGTATACGAGAGAAATATCCGTAAATATAAAAGAATATAATTTTGTATTACACAAACTGGAGTAATCGAAACCCCACATAATACACTATAAATGTTCAAATTTTTTCTTATTAATTTCAATATTTGATTTATTTTGATTTTATTCCATGTTATTTGATGTATTTCGAAAATTATATTACTTAATTATTCACAAGAACTAAACTAAAAACAGGTCTCTAACAATCTAAGGGATAACACACCATTTGAAAATGAAGGCTATCAAAAAACTGCTCACTATTCACTATGCATAGCCACACACCACATATACTTAGACACTAGAGTGAGAGTCTATGGGCCTCAGATAGTTGGTAAATGTCTCGCCCAGAAGTCTCGACTTGAATTCCTCCGGATATGGTTGACTCAACACTACAAATTGTTTATCACTTCCTCTGAGCTAATACTTATCTCTAACTTAGCGACGTGGTCCTCTGATTTAGAGAAGAGAACACGATTACATGTATGTGCTATTATCTCGCACAAATGCATTACAGCTGTGGACAATCCGAACTTAAAACACACTTTAGGCAACTCGCTACACCAGCACTCCTCCACTCTCGAAAAGAGATACGCTGAATCTGAGGAGACATCGTCCTTAGATAAGGCGATTAAAAACTAAACAAACGGAACGTCCTTCGTGCCGATGAGAGTAATTGATGGAATTTCGTAACACATAGATTTTATAATATTACTTTCATTCATTAAGAATTTATTAACAAGATTTCTACACCGAGTTGCTATTAACGTTATATTTCTATTATGCGCTTATAGCAATGTCATTGTCGTTGATTTATTTTAAAAATAATTTGATTTAAATATATCTTTTTTGCTTTCATGTTATATAATTGAGTTATAACATGCACACTGAATTAATCCTGAGAGAGAATACAATATGAACATACCACGAAACTTCATAAATTATTGTCAGACAAAAATTTTCTATGCTTAATCACTTAACATTGTGAATGCTTGCAATCACTATTACCCGAAGTATTGTGTTAATTTTTTCCTATTATATTTTCATAATTTATCGAGAAAAATATATATCGAGTCATATATATGATTTTATTCCAATAGTAAGTATACGAGATGTAATATCATCGTATCTTAATATTATAAACTAGTAAAAAATATAATATATAAGAGCATTTACGAGTCTGGTCATATTCTGTCGATGAGGCCTGCCTGAGAACACTGCTCTATTCCAACAGATGCTATCCCATCTAGAATGGACCGTGGAGAGTTTTGCCTGCAGAGTTCTCCCCCTGTAGCCGTTACCTCTCTCATTAAACAAACCTGGGTTATCCTATCCTCCGACAAATATAACCATGTTGACGCCAAGCTATACACGAGCGGAGAAATCCACACACTCTACATATACGGAAGAATTGCCTCGACTAGTAATATCACATCGAATCCTCTACAAAACCATTCATCACTTACCTCAGACACATCAACACCAGAGTTTGGAGTATACACAAGACAGCGCCTCTCACACTCAGATCTACGACAGACCGGACGATATATAAAATTTAGTAACAATTTCTATTTTAATCTCAATGAAAAAATATAATAATTAATTACCCAAAGATATTTCACGATTTTTCTTATTATTCAGTATTTAATTTCTAGATATTTTGCTTTACTACTTAAATATATATTCTATTACATGAACTCACTGAGATAATTGCGAAATTTAGTAAATAATTGTCTATATAAAAATTTCGTCATACATATACTGAGCGTGGCATATTGAACCACTCCCAACAATAAGAAGAGTTTCAATATGTGTTTGTATTATTATCAATTATTTCGATTGTGGATTGTTATTTTCCATGTAATTGTCGCTACTGTATTTGTACGAAATTAATAGTGAACTAGAGAGGATGGATAAAAGGTACGAGTCTGGTCATATTGATGAGGCTGCCACACTGCCTATTCACAGATGCTGAGAGAGCTGGAATGAGCGTGGAGAGTTTTGTGTGTGGCTGAGGATTGTCTCGGGGCCTCTGGGCCGTTGCCTCTCCGTGCCATTAAACACCTGGGTGATTTATCCTCACGACAATATAACCATGTTTGACGCGCCAGGCGTTGCTGTGGACGTCCGATCTACATATGGCGCAAAATGGCGCTTCAATCAGAACTCTATCGAATGCATACAAACCATTTCCATTATACTCTACGGACTAATTACGATGGATACCCAGACGCACGCTTATCCCACGTCCGGTTACCGATAAAGTGAAAAATTTTATAGTAAAACTCAAATAAGGAGAGGCTTCATCTAAGAATTATTACATGATTTTCCGAATTCATCATATATTTCAGAGTTATAATTTCTGATAGATATGTGAATGTATAGCATTTAAAATATAACTACTCTTTACTCAAAAAGAACTCACTGGAGATAACATGGAAAAGATTAGATAATTGAAAAGTTGATTGAAATCAAAAAACTTGTTGTTCACACACTCTACTGGGCATTTGATAACCGCCTATACATTGAAATGTTTTTTCTCAATATTTATAATCCTCGTTTAACTATTCAAATATTCTCGATTCTAATATATTTGAGAGAATGTTTAGTTGTCCAGATTATTGATCAGAATGTATGTATTCATCGATATATATACCATAATATTGTAAGTATACAAAGTAAAATAATAAAAATAATCTGTGTTAGTATAATCATGGTCATATTGATGAGGCTGCCAACACTGCTCATATCCACAGATTGCTATCATTTACTCTATATTTTGACATAATATATGATCGTCAGGAGATTGTGAACTTTTGGCCACCTGCTATAAGGATTTCTCCCTGAGCCGAGAATTGACACCTCATCTCTCTAATTAGAACTAGACACTCGATATGGGTATATGTCTGTATTAACTCATCCTCCGACACAATATAACCATGTTGGACGCCAAGCTTACAGGTGACACCGATCTACATAGGCGCATATTGCTGATAAAAACCTAGCGATACTTTCTAACGCTATCTCAATATTCTTTATTCATATAACCTGTTCTCTTAATCACACTCACCAGTTGGATTAAGAACGCACACCACTACGTCCCGGCCGAAAATAATTGAAAATTTTTACAAAAATATATTTAATTCTTTAAATTTTACGAAGAATTGTTTCATGTGTATATTGGCTCTTATTGTTCAAGATTTATTTTCTCTTTAGATATTATATCGTGCTTTAACCTTACAATTAATATCTTTACATATTTACTCTCTAGGGATAACTTATTTTTGAAAAATGTGTAGTATAAGAATTGTCGGAAAATATAAATAAAATTTTGCATCCTACACAAGAGAGGCTTCACAGAGTACCGCACCTTAAACATTGAAATGATCAATTATTCAAATAATTTTATTTCACATAAGTTACAATTTATCATATTATGACTTTCGATTTTATTTTGATTTTTATTGTACACTATGTTAATTTCGCGATGATATATTTTTCGAGGATTAAATAACTTAAGAGAATCCCTTGATGTAAGGTTTATAATAATATAAGGTACGAGTCTGGTCCATAATGAGATGAGTAAACAGCATGAATAGCCCACACTGCTCTATTCACAGATCCGCTATCCCAATAACTAGAGAACTTGTAACCCTGGAGAGAATTTATTTTAGCTCCTGACAGTGATCTACTACATTTCTGTAAGCACGTGTATCTTAATTTCTGCTCTCATATTGCTAGAGCAACCTGGGTAATCCACTAACTCCACTACACCGATCTAAAATAATCACTACCATGTTGACGCCAAAGCTTACTGTGGACATCCCGATCTACATAGGCGCAATGCTCACAGAAAACTTCCTCATCTCATATTTACTGATTAATTAGCATTATCAATGAATGTACTCACTCACACGGTCGGCTTCTCTTAGATAGTATAGGATAAATACAGAGATCGCACACCAACTTTAGTATTCCGAGTGTCGTATAAATAAGAAGTTAACAAAAAAATTTCATAACTCATTCTTTAATAATAATTTTAAACAAAGATTTTTTCACCAGAAAATCTCACGTATTATCTTGTATTCATGTTATGTATTATTGTCTTTAGTATTTAATAATTATCTTTATTAACATGAAATCTCTCTCCTGATTATGGAATTTAGTAATACAATTGTCGTCCGCGAATAGAAAAATAATTTCATCTACTGGATTCAGAACCACCTTACATAAATATGGAACAAATAGATTAAATATAATATTTTTTTTCTTCTCATATATAAATTTATATCAGATATTTTTCGATCTGAATTATTTGTCTGAGTAATTTATTATATCCATGTTGCAATATCGATGTGAGACTTAACTTTACCGTAATATATAAAGAATGAATGGACTAATGATAAATTATATACTAGATGCAGAGCGCTAAAAGTGCACTGGTGAATACAAGTAATAAATAGGGGATTTGAGGCTGCCAAAAACACTGTGGTGTTCATTATTCACAGACATATTGAGCAAAATCATTCTCGCAATGATCAGTAATATCTGAAGTGAATAATTAAGTCTTTTCTCTTGCAGGTGTGCGAAGATGTATAAGTTGCCCTGCAGTATTTTTTACCCACCTGACAAGCCGTACACTACTCTCATTAACACTGCTGGTTGGTTCACTTGAGATCAACTAAAATCTACTCGTACAATAGAGTCAATAGATGATTCACAATGTGATCTGTCTGAAGACTGTAACTGCTGGACATCCGCCTCTACATAAAGGCCGCACATGCTCAACAGCCTCTCAATCCTCAAAACATTCATATAACCCGGCTCCTAGTAGTTGGAATTACAGAAACGCAACACCACTCGTCCGGCCGAAAAATAATTGAAAATTTTTAACAAAAATATATATTACTATTTGATATTTTTAAACAAGTAATATGAATCTCTGAATTTCCTTGTTTAGTTAATTATATTCTAGATTTAATTATGATCCCTATATTAAACATTAAAATTTCTTGTCAAGATATTACTCTCTTTGTCACTGCTTTATAGGAAATTTAGTATAGGAAGTCGTTGGTCGCATTAAATGATTATATGTTTCAGCATTCTAATCTTCGAGAGATTTCGAGTCTGAGACTACAAATTTGAGAAAATTAGTCTTCAAATTTTTTCTATATATTTCAAAATATTTCGAATTTGATTTCTTGAGAGCATCTTATCATTTCCAGTGAATTGTTTATTAGAGTCAAGTATATTTTAGATACAAATATAACTAGAATGGAAAAGTAATAAAAGGTTACGACGTACATTTTGTCTATTCCAATTTGAGAATTGAGTTGACGTAGGAACCTGAAAAATACTATTCGACCTAGTTAATTTTCACACGATGCTATCCAAATAACCGAAATGACGTGGAGGAGATATTATGCTCAATTGCAGGATTATCTTCACCCTCGAGAGACACAGTTTATCCTTCATCTTCAATTAACACCTGGGTATTTCCTAATCCTACCACAATATAACAATGTTGACGCCAGCTTACTGTGGACCATCCGATCTAACACATAGAGCGCATGCTCACAAGAAAACTCCTCAATCGTCAACCTATATTGCATAATAATACCTCGGTACCTACTAACAAGTTTTAGTTACAAGACCCATAACTATCTACTATCCTGGTTCTACGAGTATATATATTATTG
Source organism: Microvelia longipes (assembly GCA_018340805.1). Taxonomy (NCBI): domain Eukaryota; kingdom Metazoa; phylum Arthropoda; class Insecta; order Hemiptera; family Veliidae; genus Microvelia; species Microvelia longipes. Next base: position 52,327 of record JACMZG010000145.1, on the reverse strand, counting down.
AAATATATTTTCTTTATATTCAAAACACATTAATATATTTATTAGCCTATTAAAAATTCTATAATTATATCAAAGAATATTCTATGTCGCGAGGAGATATTTAATCTAAAATTTATCACAGTTAATTGCCACGTCAGATAATTATTAAATAGATAGAGGACTCTTTTATTTGTACACTTAATAGATTCTTTTACTAATGATAACCTCACGACTGATAAATGAAAGAATAGCTTAATACACTCGTTCAGCACATCAAAAAAGACATTTTAGCATCTGAAGAGATATATATCGGAAGAACACTCTACATATATGTGAATATTTTTTGTCTATTATTAAATTAAATCTCATATGGTATCACACTTTCCAATATTCTCGAGTGATATATATTTTCTGTATATTTGGATTATTGGCTATTATATTATCCATTGTACTAACTCGGTACTACTTCGGATATATATTATAAAATTTGAAATACTAGTAAAATATATATAAAAAGAGTATTCAGTTTGTCTTATAAGTTGTGCACAAGAGCTGCCACACGCTCACATATCATTCAAAAGATGCCTATCACACATCTGTGAAAGTACTGTTGAAGACTATATTGTCATATGAGCTCATAAGCAGAGGTTATACCCTCACGCCCATGAGCACGAGTTACTTTCTCATCATAATTATAATTCTATAGCCTCAAATTTTTGCACTTATCTCATAGTACAAATATATTCACATAAAATAGACACTAGCCAAATTCTATTAACTGAGTTGGACAATCCGCAAGTCTAACATAGTGAGCGATTGTTCCTACAAGCTAACTCATTACAAAATATACTCTCTTTAAAACACCATATTTTATAATAATAACTTCAGGACCATCAATCTAGTTAAATGTTGGATTACCAAAACACACATCATCCAATAACGAATCTCGGAACACGAAACTTATTTTTAAATATTTTTTTAATCACCATAATAAATTTATAATAATACATTTAAAAATTTTAACAGAATATTCCGAGAGAGAGACTTTTTTCGGTGCTCATTTTAATTTTTCTATAGATTAGATTTCTGATGCGTATTTAACTTAGAATCGGATTTTCTGTTAAAACAATGATCACCACGTTCGAACATATAATTATATATGGAATAATTTTAAGCTAAATTAAATTGTCAAAAAATATAAAAAATTTGCTCATTAATTATATGAGGGAGCGTGCGTTAACACCTCTCTTACTTATTGTAATTATATGTAATGTTCAAAAATTTTTTTCTATTAGTCCTAACTAAATATTTCGATTTTGATTTTTTGATTTTATTGTCAATCATTATATCCTGATTGTATTTTCGAAATAATTGAACTAGTAAAATATAAAAAGGTACGGTCTGGTCATCTAATAAAATCAGGACCTAGTTCTCACACTTGCTCTATTCCACGTTGTCTTATTCTTCAAGTCTGAAAATGTATCGTTCAGGTAGAGTTTTTCGAACAACTTTGACAAGCTTCTCCTTCGCTATAGAACCACAGTATAACTTTAATCATCTCACATTACACAACACCTGGGAATAAACTATTACTCCTTTACTTTATCTAACACGCAATAAATATACCAATGTTGATCCAGCACCAACTACTAGTTGGTACTCCACTCCATCTAAATAGGTCGACAATTGAGCACTCTAAACTACAAGAACTCCTCATCTCAAAACATCATATACCAATATATTTAAAAATAATTCCGGCCTTTCCATAAATAGTGTTTGTAATATCCAGAGCACGATCACCACCACTATCGGTTCGAGAGCCTAGAGAGTAATGTATATTGAAAATTATAATTTTAACAAATATGATTTTAAATATAAATACTGATAAGAGAGAATTTTCTCTTTAAGAGATAGTATTATCCGAAAATATTTACATTGTTCACTTGAGATTATATCTGATTCTCTATAGATATTTGTCTCTATTAAATTCATCTATAAAATAATATCTTTAACCATGAAACCTCACACAACTAGATTAATATATATAGACATATTTTTTGATAGTGAATTTTAGTCATTTCGTTGCGAAAAAAAATAAATTTTGTGGCTCTATATACTCTGGATTTTGCGATACACTCCCTACAGTTTTGAATATGTATATTTATGTCATATTTTGTTTGATAGAGTAATTTCTTCCAATCTATTTTATCAGCGTATTTTGATATTAATTGGATTTTATTGTTGATATTATGGTATTATCCGACCGTGTTAATTTTTTTCGAATTATATAACTACGAAACAAGGTAAAAGAATTATATAAAAATTCAGGTTTATATGAGTCGTGTCAAATATTTTGTGAGTTATGTATATGCTTGCCAGGCAACACTGCTCTCGAGTCCTAGCGAATTGCTATCCCAATACTGAAAATGACGTGGAGAGTTTTGCCTGCAGGATTTCTCCCCTGAGCCGTTACCTCTCTCAAATTAAACAACCTGGGGTATTCATCCTCGACATATAACATGTTGACGCCAAGCTACTGTGGACATCCGAATGCTACATAGGCCGGCAATGCTCACAGAACTCCTCAATCTCAAACCATTCATATACCCGGCCTCCTATAGTTGGATTACAGACGCACACCATACGTCCGGCCGAAAATAATTGAAATTTTTAACAAAAATATATATTCTTTAAATTTTACAAGATTTCCGAATTTCTTTTCGTTTATTTTCTAGATATTTTGCTTTAACTTAATAATTCTTTACATGAAACTCACTGATAATATGGAAATTTAGTAATAATTGTCGAAAAAAAAATTTGCATCTACTGGGATTCGAACCCCCTACATTGAAATGTTTCAAATTTTTTCTATTATTCAATATTTCGATTTTATTTTGATTTTATTTCCCATGTATTTCGATGTATTTCGAAAGTAATATGAACTAAAGTAAATATAAAAAGGTACGAGTCTGGTCCCATCTTGGATGAGGCTGCCAACACTGCCTCTATTCACAGATGCTATCCAATACGAAATGACGTGGAAGCGTTTTGCTGCAAAGGATTTTCTCCTGAGCCGTTACCTCTCTCATTAAAACAACCTGGTATTTCTTATCCTCCGACAATATAACCATGTTGCGCCCAAGCTACTGTGGACATCCGATCTACATAGGCGCAATGCTCCCAGAACCTCATCTCAAACCATTCATATCCCGGCCTCCTAGTAGTTGGAT
>JACMZG010000145.1:18108-38881 GCA_018340805.1 Microvelia longipes | reverse complement strand
GGTTTCCTGCGTGTCTTTATTATTTATTAGTTTCTTTCTAGATGTTACGGATTAAACTCATGTCAAAATGGGTTTCGTCTCAACAATAATTGATAGGGTTCTAACAATAATGCAGTTGTATTGTGTTTCTGTGTATAATGTTCTTCTGCAACACCTAGTACATCAATCATATCAGAAAATATGTGAAAACCAGTCTAGTAAATCACGACATCAATTTTTGAAAATAGGACGGTAGTAAATATGGCAGTAATATGCTTAAAATTTAGTTAACTTTAATGAATTTTTATTTTTAGCTAATAATTTGTGGTAAATTGTGTAGTGATATCTTTCTTTAATTTGTTATTTCGCTCAATTTATCTCTCATTTCCATATTTGAGATTACTTTTACTTTAAATAATCCATTCCCACGTTCTATTGATTAATTTTCTTAGGTAAAAGAATTATTTTAAATAATTAAGTTGTTAATATTTTATTACTTTATTTTAAAATGCAAATTTATGTTTAAGTTTTATTTTTTGGGTTTAAGTACAATACCATTGTTAAAAGCGCAAGAACTATATATTGTATGCGTCATATTAAAAATGCTTGCTTTCAAAAGCATATTGATTCTAATGAAATTTCACTTTCGTGAACAATTTTACAAAAATATTTACATTTTTTATGTTATTTTTCATTGATATAAAAATAAAATCGTACTTCAGGAAAATTAATTGTGAACCCAAATTAAGTTTACCATACTTGAAGTCATAAGGAAAGATCAAATTATTTTTTATAGAAAACCACTTTGGCGCAATAAATTCAGCTATATCATTTTAAAGAATATGATTCAGGACTTATTTTTAGAGTAAAATTGACAATTATTGTTTCTTTTAAGTGCTTTCCACTGATTGAAGAGAAATCATATTGAATGTTGCAGGTTAGAATATTTTCATTTATTTAGGACATCAATATCGACATAAAAAAATTTCTGAAGAAAATGCTTTCGCGAAGGAAAATAATTTAATTGTTTTTCATTCCGAAATTAATAATAAAAGCTTTTATAATTAATTTCAATTTATTCAACTCAAATATTGAATGCATTTTTTAATTTTTAATTTAATATTTTTGGGGAAAATTATATATTGAATAGTGTGATTGATGAGTGAAATATAACTATTATATATGATAAAATATTGTTCTATATTAATTATTAAATTTAATGACGCAATAAAAAAATGTTTAAGACAATTTTGAATTACTCCTTTGTTTAACTATAATAAATTTTAGATTATCACTGCAAAAGTAGACATTTAAAGATGGAAAAATATAAGTTTGAAATAAATTTAAATATGTGATGTCAATAATTTTCAAAAATTATTGTTAGTTGATTAATAATAATGTTGTCACACATATCTAAATGCCGGGTGAAAAGATTTTTAAACTTTTATAAATGCCTAATACTTTTAAGAGAACTTCTTTATGCATATCAGAAATAACAGGATTTTATAAATTCTAACTTATCAAGAAATCATTACTGCTCATTTTCAAGTATATTTGTATTATGAATTACGTATATTAATAATAATTAGATTCAGTTTAGACGTATTTATATCATTTAGGATTAGTATAAACATGCTTCATTCATATTTTAAACAATTAACGTTAAGACATGCAATTTGATAACTACAAGCGTAAATAATTTTAGCATTAATTTAATTTTAATAACTATTATATTCTTTTTCGTATGTTTACTTTAGTTTGTATTCAATATTATGGTCGAATAATTAATTGTTATAATGAAAATCTTACCAAATGTACTTTAACAATGTTTTGATGATGATAATGTTTAGCATTTAATACTAAATTAGTGAAGACATATTCGATAAATTTGCTAACTATATTCTCAAATTTATGTTTATTATTTATCTACGGTTAAAAGATTATAAAAGAAAAAATCAGGGTATCAAACGAAAATCAATAAATATTTTCCTTTTATTTTTCTTCTTATACAAAAAATGAAGTCATCATCGTCATATTCCATGGATCATTGGCGGAAATTCATTATGATCGCTGTTATTACTACTTAGGTGACGATCCATAATTATGTCAGATAAATTTATAGGCAAATTTTTACCTCCTCCCTCCCCCCTTGTCAACAACTGTCAAAATTCTGTGACCCCTAATAAAATTATGTGAAAAAAGTTTAACCCCCCCCAAACAAAACAATATTTGTCTATTTGCTAAAAAAGAATTGTGAAAATTAAAAGGGCCTAAAAATTAATTAAATACATTTTTGTACTTGCTTATGTAGGTTACCTACTTGTCCCGTTTTGTAACACGGACCCAAGGAGTTTTATTATGATCGCGAGTCCAAGGGGCCTTAACAAAAACCCATGTCGAAATTAATGTAAAGGTTGCTTCGGTAAATGGATGTGACCTCTTTAAAAGACAGGTGCAACATCGACCTAGTCTTATACGTATTTGTGAAAGTATTAATCTAAAATGTATATTCCATTTTTTAATACTAACTTTGTTTAATTATATCAGTGGATTCGGGTTTTACATTTATTATTTGCCACAGAAAGATTTTTTGCGATGTCTTGCAAGAAGAGATAATGAAATCATCCCAATCTGTCACTTATTTCTTTCTGAAAGATCATGCGGAATCCATCGTGTTGCCTTCAGGGATCTTCCCCATAGTCGTAATCTTTTTGGAACTGGTGATGATTAATTGTTAAGCTTTCTTGGAATATCTCTTGGTGGACTGAGTATTATTTCTTCCCAGAGTCTTTCGATTCATTTATTCTTGAGTCTTTAGTTCTCCACTTGGTTATCATCGAATTGGAATTTCCCCTTTAAACTTAGCGAACCCAATTCTTGAACCGTCGAAGATAACATAGTCTTCTCCATAGCTTCCAAATCCATTGTCTTTGTTTCCAATCACGGTTTTTCCAAGATTGAACATAAAACATCATACATTGACGAATGTTGGCCTTTAATTTTACTTCATTGTATCAAAACGTTTGAATGATATTTCTAAAAGTTAAAATTAAATTAACAAGTTATTTAAACAATCAATAATTATATTTGCTCCATTTATTAAGTAAAAAAAATCTTTTTATAAAACACACGTTTATAAACATCAGTTGGAAACTTATGCATCAACCTAATATAATCGCGTCATTTCAAAATGGACAAAAAATACGTTTTTTAGACACATTTTTTACATTTTTATTTAACAAAATGCAATCTACTGCAAATGCGCTTGCAACAATATGTGATTGTGTACGGTTTTGAGGTAATAATAGAACGTACTTGCCAAAATAGATATAAAACATTATTTCTGGAAATTTTCTCACTTTGAAAATTTCGTTCTTTCCGGTACGGCTCTGTTAAACAAGTGAAGGTTATTTTGATAGTTGATAGACTCTCAACGGTTTGGAAATTAGTAAGAAGGTTAAAATTATGAGAAAAACAACTGTTAGTAACAAGTGAAAAGACGTTGATACGCTAAAGAGCTTGTATTTGGATCCACTGATGAAGAAAATTGTTTAATTTTGCAAGGAATTATATCTGCAATTATATTGTACACGTAATCAGACAATCTGTTTTTGAAGAAGCTCATAAATAAAGATGAACAATGTATGTATACAAATTAATGTTCAACGGAAAGATCACAGTTCACAGTGTCTATATATTGAATTATAATGCGAATTGTATATTTTGAATTGTACCAGTTAAACACTACAATGACTCGATGTTACTCTCAGCAATTAAACAAATTAAATTGATTTTTTGCAGCAGATAACGTCGAAAATTTAGTAAATCGTGTGTTATTTTCCATCACGTTACGCATAAACTTTTACATATCTCTAAAGACTCGACAAAAGCTACCGTAAATTGCTAGAGTTCCTGCCAACCATCATATATAACCGAATAGCACCATCAGGACTTACCATTGTTTCGGCTCTCGTGTAAAATTCTTTGAATGGGAAAAACCCTTACTCAACTGAAACAGGTTCAGAAGATACCTAGAAGTATATCTTACTGATTTCATGTGAAAGGAAATATGATATTGACTGAGAGATGACAACAAATTATCGATAATAATGGCCCAATATATTTTAGAATAAAGATTTTTCTTTTATTTTATTCTGCATTTTATTTATAATAAAAAACCGAAAGAACTTGCGGGCAACCTAAGTATTTTTGAACAAGATTATTTGTAAAACGAATTGTTAATTAAAATGAAACAAACATAACAGTCAAATAACCACTGTATTACATAAATCGACATTACTGGAGAAGTATCCGAATTTTTGTCATACATGCAAATTAAATCTGTCTCTCCACATATAAGATATTTGAATCACCAATTTCTATAGTTTAGTTGTACGTATGATTCCCATTATCCCACTTTTTATGAAATTGTATTTACTCTTTTGTGCATTATCCAATAATTTTTAAATTTATTTAAGGAGATAGCTGTCTGGAAAATAAACATTCCAAATTCAGACAACTTTAACTTGAATTCCATTTTGTGTTATTAGTGGTTATTTCGAACAATTTCAGACATGTTTAACATTGTTTTTTTACTGGTATAGATAATCGGCCAAGCTATTTTGATAATTGATTAAAAACATTAAATTTCTCCGTGTAGCATTCAATTTTGATGGTTGCTGCTAGGATAAATGTAATAATAATTCTTAATTCATTAATCTTCAGCATTGATCGAATAATTTATAAATTTCTGGAGGACATTAAAAAACCTTGTTTTTCTATTGAAATTTCATTAATTGACCTATTATCCTCATTCAAAGATCCATCTTTATGATGTTGAAAGACAAGATATCGACAATGATATCAAATAGTTATAAATAATAATCATTGATTGTAATAAAGCTGTGGTCCCGCAGGCCGCATTAACGGTCAATCTTTTTTATTGATGAGGCCCGCAGTTGGCGATTGCTATTTTAAAACAAAATAAAAATAGATGAAACAAAAAAATTATAAATTATACTATGGAAAAACTCCATTTCGTGTTGTAATAACTTAATGTTTTGCTTATTTCTCCTTTAAAAATATGAGTTTAATAAATTTTGTTAGTGTAAATTGGTCACAAGAATCAAACCAGGTCTGATGAATGGTGCGTTGTTCTGATGAGTTTGATATCCGGTATATATAATAGTCTTATTTCTCTGTCTTTTATTTTCTCTTCATTTCGAAAGCATTTTAGTACTTAAATGTTTGTTAAAGGAAAGTTTTATCCGAAAATCTAAAATATATCTTTGAAATCAGAATTTTTTGTGAGAAATTTTATTTCAATATGTAATACTGTTGAATTACTTAAAATTATCAAACTGTAAAGTGGTCTGTTTATGAACAGTCATGCAGTGTTTCTCTTATTAAAATACATAGTAGTAGTAACAGTCTTAACAAAACCTATATTCATTTTAAATTGTAGTAAAAAAGAGTCTTCATACATTTTCCGGAATAATGACAAATGAAATTTTGTTACTTAGTTGATAAAAAATACAAATTCTAAATAACGGCTATCATGTACAAAACATTTATCTTCCGAATATAGAAATTTAATAAAATCAAACAAAAAACAGACACAGAAATGAATTTCCTTTTATTAATGAAAAATGTAGCCAGAATCATGCAAACATTGTAAAAAAAATCAAACCTTCAAGCACAAGAATATATTCAAACGCAAGCAATCAGGTATCCAATTTAAAAACAAGACAACACTTTTGTCGTCCCAAATGTATTTGTGCATGGTAGAAATACGTGTAATAAGAAAAAATGGACACCTACGAATAACATTCACTAGAATAAAAAAACATTCAGGCAGAAGAAAGTGAAGTTTCAAACCCTTTCAATACAACATAAAATGACCAGAATATCCATATAAATGGAAAACATTAGGAAACATACTGACAATCAAAAACGTGTAGAATCACTAATGAAGAAAATAAAACCTTAAATCAATGTAATTTTATAATAATAAGAAATTACCCAATAACATTCAATTAAATAATTTTTTTTATCTATTTAAACAATTAAATTTTATTAATCAAAAAGTTAATATCAGAAGAAGCTAATTGTCGAAAATTGGTATAGCTAACAAAAACGAAGTTAAAAACGAAAACAAAAAACATCATTTGATCGAAGTTTTAATTAATAAAAATCTTACTATTAAAGTGAAGTTAAGAGGAAATTACATGAGCTTTCATAACAAAAAACTTTACAGCTCGGTATATAATTTATTAGGTTGTGACAAAATCATTTTCGTTAGATCTTATTCTGAGCTAAAGTTATACGTATAGCATAATAATTTTACCTAATGAATAAATTTAGTCCTTAAACCATATCTAAATTTAAATATCAAGCAGCGTATAATAAAATTTTTAATAAATTTAACGCCATTTCGCTAAATATTTACGGACAGATTTAAATTACGTCTTCAAATGTTAACTTTTAATTCGTGTAAAATTCTTATATACATTAAAAATTCTGATTATATATCAATTATACCAATCTCTTTCAACAAATCAAATTAATTAAAATTATTTAATTAAAAGACTTAGATAGACCTGTCTGAGCATTTAATGAGCATCAATTGACTCAGTCCAAAAACTGTCAGGCCCAATTAATCCTTAAGTTTCTGTACAATATTTTAAAATTAATAATATTAAAACTGATTTACAAATATATTCGATTGGCATTGGCACAGTTTTAATGATGTTTTATTTAAATGATTTTTGTAAATGAAATATCAAAAAAATTTTGTGATTGACAAAATAAAATTCTTATTGTTTAACGATGATTGTTCAAGCACACATAAGCTTGGAATTTGAAGTCACTGCAATATAAAAGTTTGTTACACTTCTTTACATCGAGAATGTTAATTGTAAAATCAGAATTAATTTCTACTAGAAAAAGTTTACCATTAATGAGGTCGAATTGAAAGTGCTATCAATGTTTGTTGTCCTGGAATCCAAGTTATGTATGTAGAATAAATTACATATATTTATATATACAAAGTATTTAAGCGTTAGTATGTTTCTAATCCTTATTTTTAAAAAATGGTGAGTAATCTTTGATTTATTAATCAATTAAATGCAATAAATTTTTTTTTAATGAAAAAAGTCTATATTTTCAACACTTTACTGAAAGCTTTAATTTCCAGGAAATAATCAATGATTTCTAATTGAAAATTCTGTAATACATAAAGTTCTATAAATATAATGTTTATAATCTTGCCAACATTATTTTAATGATTTTCAATCTATTTAATAATCGTATGCCATTGATAATTATAGAATGTGGTATTTATCGATTAAAATAATAAGGAAAACTAGCCAGTCAAACTATAAGGTACTTTTTATTTATTATTATTTTTATTAGAATTGTCGAGTCGATTTATTTGTAACATAAAATATTTATATTTGGTATTATTACGAATATATTTTTTTGTTATTAAGTAAAGTTATTACGTAAAGTTAGTTCTAATATTTTATTACATAGAAAATTTTATATTTTTCTATCAACAAATAGTTGTTGTGGTTGATAATTATATCAAATTTAATCTATTTTTATTGTTCAGTTTATGTGGATAAATATTTAATTTTCCCTATTTTAGTAACTTCTCATAAATTAGTAAAAATATATATTACCACATATTACAGAATATAATTTTAAAGAAACATATTTTAAGTATAAAAATTATATTTCCTGAATCATAAGGCAGTCCTGCTGCTCAATTAGCAATGTTGAAGGTAAAACCTGTAATTAAACGAACCTCTTAAATAACGAATTACTGTAAATAACGAAAATATCGTATAGATGAATGGTTTATTGTATGGATGCTCTTATATTTAACGAACCCTGTCAAATAATAACGAACATGTTAAAAAGTGGCAATTATAATGGTAAAGATATATAATGGTTATTATTGTAAATAAATACTTTAAAAACTTTAATTAACGAACACATTGTTTAAAATTTGGTTATTTAATTGCAAAAATTGCAAATAAATCAAAGTAATGTAGGTTTTGTATGTTGCTTAAATTTCATTTTTAATTAATAGAAACGATGCAGAATTTGGAAGCCAAATAACAATTTCCTCAAAAGAAGAAGATATAGTTTTGCGGACAAGAAAACATTAATCTCTCCTCTTGTTCCTCTCCCCCCCTCCTACCGCTTTTTGTTGGGCTGTCTTCCGGTTGTTGTGTCCGCACGAGCACGAGTCTTAATGTCTTCTGTCCGCTAACTATTCTTCTCTTCTTTTTGAGGAATTGTTATTTGGCTTTCAGGATTCTTGCATCGTTTCTAATTAATTAAAAATGAAAATTTAAGCAACAATAACAAAAACTCTTACATTACTTTGAATTTATTTGCAATTTTGCAATGTAAATAACAAATTTAAACCAAATTGTTCGTTAATTAAAGTTTAAATATTATTATTTACAATAATAACATTATATTATATTTACCATATAAATTGCCACTTTTTAACATGTTCGTTATTATTGACAGGGTCGTAAATAAAGAGCATCCATACCAATAAAAACATTCGATCTATACGATATTTCGTTATTTAACAGGTTAATTCGTTATTTAGAGGCGTTCGTAATACAGGTTTACCTTCAACATTGCTAATTGACAGCAGGACTGCCTTATATTCAGAAATAAAAATTTTTTATATTTAAAATATCGTTTTCTTTAAAATAATTCTGTATATGTGGTAATATATAATTTTTTACTTAAATTTATGAAAAAGTTTTAACCTAAAATAGGGAAAATTTAAATATTATCCACATAAACTGAACAATAAAAATAGGATTAAATTTGATATGAATTATCAACATCCACAACAAACTTATTGTGTTGATAGAAAGAATATAAAATTTCTATGTAATAAAATTATAGAAATAACTTTACGCTAATAACTTTACTAATAACAAAAAATATATTCGTAATAATACCGAAATATAAATATTTTGATGTTAAAATAAATCGACCTCGACAGTTCTATAAAAATATCAATAAATAAAAAATACCTTATAGTTTTGACTTGGCTAGTTCCTATTATTTACCAATAAATAACACATTCTATAATTATAATGATTAGATTATTAAATAATTTGAAAAAATCATTTAAAATAATTTAATGTTGCAAGATTATTAATCATTATATTTATAACTTTATGTATACAGAATTTCAATTAGAAAATCATTGATATTTCCTGAATTAAAGCTGTTCAGTAAAGTGTTTGTAAATAATAGACTTTTTCATTAAAAAAATTTTAATTGCATTAATATTTAATAAATCAAAGATTAACTCACCATTTTTGTAAAAATAAGGATTAAAACATACTAACGCTTAAATACTTTGTATATAATTATAAATATAATGTAATTATATTCTACATACATTAATGGATTCAGACAACAAACATGAATAGCACTTTTCAATATCGACCTCATTTAATGTAACATTTTTCTAGTAGAAATTATCTAGATTTACAATTAACATTCTCGGATGTAAAAGAAGATGTAACAAAATTTATATTGCAGTGACTTCAATCCAAGCTTATGTGTGCTTGAACCAATCCATCGTGTAACCATAAGAATTTTTATTGTGTTCAAAATCACAAAATTTTTTTGATATTTCATTTACAAAAATCCATTTAAATAAAACATTCATTAAAAAGTGCCGAATTGCCAAATCGATATAATTTGTAAATCAGTTATTAATATTATTAATAATATATATATATTGTACAGAAACTTAAGGATTTATTGGCCGACAGTTTTGACTGAGTCATTGATGCTCATTAATGCTTCAGACAGGTCTATCTAAGTCTTTATTAGATAATTTTAATTAATTTGATTTGTTGAAGAGATTGTTATTAATTGATTATATAATTCAGAATTTTAATGATATAAGGAACTTTTACCGAATTAAAAAGTTAACATTTGAAGACGTAATTTAATCTGTCGAAATATTTAGCGAAATGGCCGTTAAATTTATTAAAATTTTATTATACGCTTGCTTTGATATTTAAAATTTAGATATGGTTTTTTAAGGACTAATTTTATTATTAGGTAAAAATATTTGCTATACGTATACATTTTAGCTAGATAAAGATCTAAACAGAAAATGATTGTTGTCCAAAACCTAATAAATATATACTCGAGCTGTAAAAGTTTTTTGTTATGAAAGCTCATGTAATTTTCCTCTTACTTCATTAATAGTAAAGATTTTATAAAATTAAAAAGCTTCGATCAAAATGATGTTTTGTTTTCGTTTACTCTTTTGTTAGCTATAACCAAATTTCGGACAATTAGCTTTTCTGATATTAACTTTTGATTAATAAATTTAATTGTTTAAATAGATTAAAAAAAAATTATTTTATTGAAATGTTATTGGGTAAGTTTATTTTAATATATAAATTACATGATTTTAAGGTTTATTTCTTTCAATTAGTTATTCTACACGTTTTGATTGTCCAAGTATGTCCTAATGTGTTTCCCATGTTATATGATATTCTGGTCATTTTATTGTTTGTATTGAAGTGTTTGAAGACTTCACTTCTTTCTGCATGGAGATGTTCTTTTATTCTTAGTGAATGTTATTTCGTAGGTGTCATTTTTCTTATTACACGTATTTCTACCATCACAAATACATTTGGGACGACAAAGTGTGTCCTTGGTTTTGTTAATTGGATTACCTTGAATGGGCTTGCGTTTGAATATTATTCTTGTGTTGAGTTTGGATTTTTTACAATGTTTTGCGATGATTTTGGCTACATTTTTCATAATAAAAGGAAATTCAATTCTAGTGTCTGTTTTTTGTTTATTTTTATTAATTTCTATATTCGCAAGATAATGTTTTGTAATGATAGCCGTTATGGTTAGAATTTATTTTTTATCAACTGTATAGTAACAAAAATTTTCATTTGTCCAATTATTTCGCGGAAAAATGTTGAAGACTCTTTTTACTACAAATTTAAAATGAAATCATTTAGAGTTTTTTAAGATGTTACTAACATAATGTATTTAATAGGAGAGAACACTGATTGACTGTTCATAAACACTACCACTTTACCAGTTGATAATTTTTAAGTAGTAATTTCAACAGTATTATATTGCAAATAAAATTTCATCAAAAAAAAATTCTGATTTCAAAAGATAGTATTTCTAGATTTTAGATAAAAACTTTCCTTTACAACCCAATTAAGTACTAAAAAGTGCTTCGAAATAAGAGAAATAAAAAGACAGAGGAAATAAGCTATTATATATAACAGGATATCAAATCATGCAGAACAACGCACCATTTCATCGACTGGTTAGATTCTTGTGGACCAATTTTACATAACAAAATTTATTAAACCATATTTTAAAGGAGAAGAAAAAGCAAAAATTTAAGTTATTACAAAAAGCCGAAATGCAGTTTCATAGTATAATTATAATTTTTTGTATTCATCTATTTTTATTTTTGTTAAAAAGTAGCGATCGCCACTGCGGGCCTCATCAAGTACAAAAAGATGACCGTATGCGGCCTGCGGGACACCAGCTTGATACAATCAATGAGTTATATTTATCAACTTATTTGATATCATTGTCGATATCTTGTCTTTCAAAACATCATAAAAGATGGATCTTTAAATGAGAATAATAAGTCAATTTAATGAAATTCATAAAAAACAAAGGTTTTATGTCCTCCAGAAATTTATTAAATTATTCGATCAATGCCAGTGAAGTAATGAATTAGAATATTATTACATTTATGCCCTACCAAGCACATAAATTTGAATGCTACACGGAGGAAATTTAATGTTTTAATCAATTATCAAATAGCTGGCCGAATTATCTATACCAGTAATAAAAATCATGTTAAAAATGTCTGAAATTTTCGAAAAAACCACTATAACACAAAATGGAATTCAGTTAAGTTGTTCTGAATTTGGAATGTTTATTTTCCAGACAGGCTATCTCTTATATTTTAAAAAATTATGGATAATGCACAAAAGAGTAAATACACATGTTCATAAAAAGTGGGAGATAATGGGAATCATCGTACAAATAAATATAGAAATATGGGTGAATTCAAGATCTTATATGTGGACGAGACAGGATTTAATTTGCATGTTATGCAAAAAATTCGGATACTCTCCAGTAAATTGTCGATTTAATGTAATACAGTGGTTTATTTGTCTGTTATGTGTTATTTAAATAAACAATTCGGTTTTACAAATTAATTTGTTCAAAAAATACTAGGTTGCCCGAAAAGTCTTTCGGGTTTTTTATTATAAAATAAAATGCAGAATAAAATAAAAGAAAAAATCTTTATTCTAAAATATATTGCCATTTATTATCGATAATTTTTGTCATCTCTCAGGTCAATATTCATTATTTCCTTACATAAAATCAGTAAATTATACTTCTAGGTATCTTCTTGAACCTGCAGTGAAGTAAGGGTTTCCCAATTCAAAGAAATTTTACAGAGACCGAAACCAAATGTAGTCTGATGGTCTGCTATTTCGTTAATATAGATTGGGTGGCAGGAAACTCTAGGCAATTTACGTACTTTTGTCGGTCTTTAGATGTATATGAAAGTTATGCGTAAACGTGATGGAAAATAACACCACGATTTACTAATTTTCGACGTTTCTGCTGCAAAAAATCATGTTAATTTGTTTAATTGCTTGAGAGTAAAACATTCGAGTCGATGTAGTTGTTTAACTGGTACAAGTCAAAAATATACAAATTCCATTATAATCAATCATTATAGACAACTGTGTAACGGTGATCTTTCTCGTTGAACATTATTGTATACAATACATATGTTCATCTTTATGTTATGAGCTTCTTCAAAAACAGAATTGGTCTGATTACGTGTTAACAGTATAATTGGAGATATAATTTCCTTGCATTAAACAAATTTTCTTCAATTCATGTGGAATCAAATATCAAGGCTTCTTTTACGTATCCAAGTCTTTTCAATTGGTTACTAACAGTTGTTTTCTATAAATTTTAACTGTCTTACTATTTCCAAAACCGTTGAGAGTCTATTCAACTTCAAGTAATAACCTTCACTTGTTTACAGTAGCCTACCGGAAAAAGAACGAAATTTTCAAGTGAAAGAATATTTCCAGCAAATAAAATGTTTTATAATCTATTATTGGGCAAGTACGTTCTATTTATTACCTCAAAACCGTACACATCACATATTGTTGCAAGCGCATTTGCAGTTAGATTTGCATGTTTGTTAAAATAAAAATGTAAAAATGTGTTAAAAAAACGTACTTTTTTTGTCCGATTTGGAAAAATGACGCGATATATTAGGTTGATGGCATAAGTTTCCAACCTGATGTTTATAAACGTGTGTTTTAATAAAAAGATTTTTTTACTTAATAAATTGGAGAAATATAAGTTATTGATTGTTAAATTAACTTGTTATTAATTTACTTTTAAAAATCTCATTCAAAACGATTTGATACAATGGAAGTATAATAAAGCGCACATTCGTCACTGTATGATGTTTATGTTTCAATCTTGGAAAACCGTGATGGAAACAAGACAATGGTTTGGAAAGCTTTATGAGAGAAAGACTTATGTTGATCTTACGACTGGTAAAGATTGGTTTCGCTTAAGTTTAAAAGGGAGGAGAGAATTCAATTCGGATGATAACCAGAAAGTGGAAGACTCAAAGAGACTCAAGATAATGACATCGAAAAGGACTCCTGGGAAGAAAATAATACTCAGTCACCAGAGATATTGCCAAGAAGCTTAACATTAATCAATCACAGTCAAAGAAGATTACGAACTATGAGGGGAAGATCCTGAAGGCAAACACGATGGATTCCGCATGATCTTTCAGAAAGAAAAAGTGACAGATTGATATGTTCATTATCTCTTCTTGCAAGACATCGCAAAAAATCTTTTCTATGTGGCAAGATAATAATGTAAACAACCCGATCACTGAATATAATTAAACAAAGTTAGTTATTAAAAAAAATGAATATACATTTTAGATATAATACTTTCACAAATACGTATAAGACAGTCGATGTTGCACTCTTGTCTTTTTAAAGAGGTCAACATCACAGTTTACCGAAGCAAACCTTTACATTAATTTTCGACATGGGTTTTTTTAAGGGCCCCTTGACTCGCGGATCATATAAAACTCCTGGTCCGTGTTACAAAACGGGACAATAGTTAACCTACATAAGCAAGTACAAAAAGTATTAAAATTTATTTTTAGGCCTTTTAATTTTTCACAATTCTTTTTAGCAAATAGCATCAAATGATTGTTTGTTTGGGGGGGTAAACTTTTTCACATAATTTTATGTAGGCGGGTCACAGAAAGTTCTGACAGTTGTTGACAAGGGGAGGGAGGAGGTAAAAATGCTATTTATAAATTATTGCATAAATTTAATGGACGTCACCTAGTAGTAATAACAGCATCATAATGCTTTCCGCATATGATCCATTGGGAATATGACCATGATGACTTCATTTTTGTATAAGAAGAAAAATAAAAGAAATATTTATTGAATTCGTTTTGATCCTGATTTTTTCTTTTATAATTTTAGTAGATAATAATTAAATACGATAAATTGAGAAATTAAAGTTAGCAAATTTCATGCGAATATGTCTTCACTATTTAGTATTAAAATGCTAAACATTATCATCATCAAAACATTGTTTAAAAAAGTAACATTTGTAGATTTTTCATTATAAAATTTAATTATTTCGAAATATAATTGAATACCAAACTTTAAAGTAAAACCAATGACGAAAAAAAAGAATATATAGTTATTAAATTTAATTTATGCTAAAAGTTATTTACGGGCTTGTAGTTATAACTTGGCATGTCTTAGTTAATTGTTTAAATATGCAATGGAAAGCACTTTGTTATACTAATCTAAATGGATTAAAATAGTCTAAACTGGTATACTAATTAATTATTTAAATAAGTTAATCATAATACAAATATACCTTGAAAATGAAAGAGTAAATGACTTTTCTTGATAATTAGAATTTATAAATCCTGTTACTTTGTCTATATGCATTAAGAAGTTCTCTTTAAAAGATATTAGCATTATAAGTTTAAAAAAATCTTTTACCGGCATTAAGATATGTGTGAAACATTATATTAATACAACTAACCAATAATTTTAAAAATTATTGACATCAACATATTTAAAATTGGTATTCAAACTTATTAAAATTTTCCATCTTAAAATGTCTACTTTTCAGTGATAATTAAAATTATATAGTTAAACAAAGGAGTATTCAAATTGTCTTAAACATTTTTTATCTGCGTCAAATTTTTAAATATTAATATTAAAATAAAACAATATTTTATATATATATTAATAGTTATATTTCACTATCAATTCACACATTCAATATAGTAATTTTCAATATATAATTAAAATGCATTCATAATTTGAGGTTGAGAAAATTGAAATTAATTTAATAAAAGCTTTTTATTATTAATTCTCGAAATGAAAACAATTAATTATTCCTTCGTTCGAAAGCATTTTTATTCAGAATTTTATGTCGATATTGATGTCTAAAAATGAAAATATTCTTAACCTGCAACCATTCAATATTGATTTCTCTCAATCAGTGAAAGCACTTAAAAGAAACAATAAATTGTCATGTTTATCTAAAAATAAGTCTGAATCATATTCTTTAAAATGAATATAGCTGATTTATTCGAAAAGTTGGTTTCGTATAAAAAATTAATTGAATCTTTCTTATGACTTCAGTATGAAACTTTTATAATTTGGGTTCACAATTAATTTTCCTGAAGTACCGATTTATTTTTATCAATGAAAATAACAATAAAAAAATTGTAAATATTTTGATAAAATTGTTCACGAAGTGAAATTTCATTAGAAATATATGCTTTAAAGCAAGCATTGTTTAATATGACCAATACAATATATAGGTTCTTGCTTTAACAATGGTATTTACTCTTAAACCCAAAATAAAATTAAACATTAAATTTTGCATTTTAAATAAGTAATAAAAGTATAACAACTTAATTATTTAAAATAATTCTTTACCTAAGAAAATTATAAAATAGAAACGTGGGAATGGAATTATTTAAAATAAAAGTAAAATAAAATAGGGAAAAGAGAGATAAATTGAGCGAAATACAAATAAAAGAAAAGATATCACTACACCAAATTTTAAACAAATTATTAGCTAAAAATTAAAATTCATAAAGTTAACTAAATTTTAGCATATCTGCCATATTTACTACCGTCTATTTTCAAAATTTGATGTGGGCGTGATTACTAGACTTGTGTTTCATCATATTCTGAATTATGATGTATGTACTAGTGTTGCAGAAAACATAATACACAGAAACACAATACAACTGCAATTATTGTTACGGGAACCCTATCATTATTGTTGAGATCGAAACCCAGTTTGACATGAGTTAAGTCGCCGTAACATCTAGAAAGAAACTAATAAATAATAAAGACGGCAGGAAACCTGGAGAAAATAATCTAATGAGAAAATCAGAATCATGTGAGAAATCAAAATTAAAATTATTTTCAAAAGGATCCGTAATGATAGGAGGAACCAATAACATTTTGCCAGATGTGAAAAGGATAAATTCAAAAATATAAAAAACCTTTACTTCAAATAAGGAAATGCATTTGGGATAGTTAAAAATTATTATAAATAGAAAAATTGTTCGGCAGAAAACCCACACCGAATTCCCCATCAAAGAAAGAATTTAACAAAAAATAATATCAATTAAATGGTACGGGCTTCAATGAAAATCACAATAAATCTTTCGAGGAGTATATAAAGGCATGAAATCTTCAAAAATAACTGAGTCTAAATAATAATAAACGATAACTCGTTTAACTTGCATCAATTTAACATCGATAAAGTTCGTATTATAAAAATAATAAAAATTCCAATCAATTCATTTTATCAATTAATTTTACAGCAGATTCAACCAAAATAATTACTACTTTTAAAGTGCGAGTCGCGTAATTATTGAACCCAGAGTTAAAACTCAAATCACTTCAAATCACTTTTCTTGTCGAGATTAATTTAGTAGGGGTCACTGCGGAATTTCGATCAATCTAGGCAATTCTGTATAAACACCTACAATGATTTCATTTGGGATCAAATTTCAATAAACAAATATCCCGACGGCTACAATTATCAGGGAAACTGTTTTTCCGAATCACCAATTGAGTGTCTATCATGATAAATCAATCCATTGTGAAATCAAATCGATCACTTGGAATTTCTTGTTAGTTGTTCAATCGATTAGTATATAATCAATTTTTGTAAGTCAGCGGAATTCACTGGTATAATACAGCAGTGAATTTTTAGATAAAATTTTCCTCCAATCAAAAAATCTCGTCGGAACAAAATTCTAGTCTAGAAAAAAAATTTCTTGTCAGTCAGCAAAATTCAAGGAACTTTCAAGTCAGTCCGGGTAAATTCTAACAGATCAGAATTTCTAGTGAATTTAATTTTATTACAAATCTTGTGACTCAATTTGGTAAGGTAAAAATCAATCATATAAACATGTAAGGACGATTAAAACGATGAAATACCAATATGACGACAAACGTTGATTCAAGAAATGAGAAAGAGAAAAGTGATTACCCAAATGGAGGTTCCAATCCAAAGTCGAGGGGAGTGGAGCCAAATACTGAACACAGCAACAGTGTCGCTCGCATAGAAGGCCGCGAAGCGAAAGAGAAAAACGACAGCGAGATAAACAAAGAAGTGGGAAAAAATAATGACAATTAAGGAATGGAAGGATGCAAGGATAGAATATGATCGGTTAAAGGGAGACCTAGTGTTGAGTTGGTAATTCAAGGCAAAGTATAACCGTTTGCTGGATAACCGAAGCAAAGATAAATGGCATGAGTGACAGAGTTTTCAAGTAATTAACTAATGTAGTATTAGAAAAAGTGAATGTGATATTACGATGTGCAAGAACAACCACGATATTGAGACGTTGGGTCAAGTGATAGAAATCCTTTATTTAAGAGAGCAAGGAAATTGATTCATATACAGTGCAAGACAGGCGTGCCAAACATCATAGAGAATTAGATCTACAAAAGAAAATTTGGGTTGAACTATGCCGAAGGAAAAGGAGACGATGAGAAGATTCACATTGGAATATTGGGAAGCAAAATTCAGTAGATGCATCTCAGATGAAGAACGTCAAAAGCAAGCCATCCGAATAATACAACCGGATAACGAAGCACTAAAGTGATTAAAAAAATAAACAAGCTTTATGGCTGATGATTTTTACATAGATGCAGCATTAGTGAAACACAAAATAATTAACGAATGGAGAACCAATTAAAGTCAAACCATGGCGCCAACCGATGCACTTAGAAGCTGAGATCGATAAGACACTTCATAATTTAGAGAAGAATTGCATTATCAGGAAGTGCCAGTCGTGCTGGAACATGCCATTATTTGCATTATGGAGAAAGAAAAGAAAAATTTGAGATTAATGTTGGATTTCAGACAACTTGAATAATATATCAGAAAGACAGGCATTTCAATGCCTAATACCGAAGAAGCTGCTCGGTCCAAAAACGGCCCGTTTTTTAGTACAATAGATTCGGTAATGCATATTACCGAATTTAGTTAAGTCATCACAAGGAGAAAAACTGCGGTTTCAACAAAGAGAGGCCCAAATTACTGTTTCACAAGTAATTGCCAGATAAGTTTCAAGAACTGATGACAAACAGTACTGTAACACAAAACGCGATATAGTGGGTGAAAATAATTTTTCATACACCTGTCATAATTGTTGAAAATCATATTTGTAATGGGATAAATAATGTTTTATTTATTTATAATGAAGTTTCATTTATTTCTAATAAATTAAATATGTAAAAAACATATGATATATACATATACTTCCCTATTTCTATAAAAAACATTATTTAAAAATAGATTTTAGCGTGGAAAAATTTTTTCATACACCAAAGAAAATTTTTATTATATTTACAGATATCATTAAAATTATACAAATCTGCCTTTTGGTTAGTAATATTTTGCTAACTTTCTCTAAAAGTTATTGTATAGGTTTTGAAATATCATGTTTTTCAGATTTTATTGGCCAAACTGCTTGAAATAATTTTCTGCAAATCTTTTGAATTATTCGGTTGATTGTTTGAGTAAATATATCTGAGAGCATTTTCCATTATGTTTTCCATTAAATTAATGTCGGGAGATTTGGATGGCCCCCACTCAGATTAATTCAAAAGGTGAGTTTTAAAAAATTCTTTATATTACTTGGATACGTGAATCCCTTGCAATTATCTATACCAGATAGATCTTTAGCTGTGATATTTAAATCATTCTTTGACACACAAAATGATTCATGGTAGCAATGTATTTAGCAGGCATTTTGTTTGCCCTTCCATTAAATTTTTAAAGCGATGAGGCCATTAATCGCCACCTTTGCCATTGTCGCTTTACCCGATTTGAAATTTATTTTCTTCGGACATATTAAACCTAATGAATGTACTTTAATACATCAATATTAAATAATTTATTTAACCAATTGGCGGAACCGTCCAGAAGAAAAAAAGCGTCATCTGATACCACTGGGTATACTTTCCATGGGAATATTTATATATCTTATGATGATATCAATTGAACTCTTATATCTATATAGGAGTTAAGCTAAATTTCTGTGCACCATTATATTATTTTCATTCTCATATATATTATTATTCCCAATTCTTCTGAAACGTTAAATGGTTTCATATTAAAATGATTATTAGCTACGCTGGACATCCTTGTAGATATTTCATTCTGCTTTATTGTAATTGAAACATTAGCGAGCTGTTGCTTATATAGTAGTGTCTTTCTCTCTTTTTCTCTTTTCTTTATTTTTATAAGAAAAAATGTCTTGAACAGTTGCCCTGGTCATATAAATTCCTCTCTATACCAATATTCTCCGTATATATTATCGTATAGAAGTTAATTACTAATCTAATTTCATCAGGAAGCCATAACAAGAAATCCTTAAATAAATATTTTATTATGGAAAACCATTATATGTTATTAAAAAATCTAATATTAGAATTCAAAAAATTAAATGGTAAATTAGATAATAAGCAAATTATATATATAATATACAAGATATTACAACCTGTACAATTCATTATTCATTACAATATTAATAGTACAACTTAACATTAGATGTGTTAATTATATATATATATAATTTAAAATATAGTATAAAAATATTACACCACTATAATTATGGAATCATCATAATATATTCAGATTATCTGCTGATCTATTCACTACAAGACATATATCTAGGTTCTGAAAGAAATAATAAAAGTGGACGCCGAGTAAATCCTATATATATAGTGTATCTCCTACGTAAGAGGTTAAAGTTTTTAGACACATATTGGGTAAGGATCGGCCATACGAACTGACCATTAAAGACAGAAAGCATAAAGAACTTTGAGAGCCAAAATGTGTCAAACAGGTCAGAGTTCTGGGTATGTGTAACGTACTTACGGGAGTTATTAAATGATATTCTGCGATGGACGAGCATGGTGGGATTATAGAATAAAACAAAGATAAGCTGATATGGACTTCTTGTATTAATGAAAAAGCCTTTGAAGAACTTGAAACAGACTCTAAACGGAGATTTCCCCGGTGCTGAGCTTTCCAGATACGGCATAAGGTATTGGACACTGATCCAGTTTTAGCAGCATAAGGTGCAGTGTTGTCACAACGA
>JACMZG010000145.1:0-15827 GCA_018340805.1 Microvelia longipes | reverse complement strand
ATCACATCATGTTTTAATTTGAACAATCATCACATCATGTTTAATTTGAACAATCCATCACATCATGTTTTAATTTGAACAATCCATCACATCATGTTTCTAATTTGAACATCCATCACATCATGTTTTAATTTGAACAATCCATCACATCTGTTTTTAATTTGAACAATCCATCACATCATGTTTTAATTTGAACAATCCATCACATCATGTTTTAATTTGAACAATCCATCACATCATGTTTTAATTTGAACAATCCATCACATCATGTTTTAATTTGAACAATCCATCACATCATGTGTTTTAATTTGAACAATCCATCACATCATTTTGAAAATCCATC
This sequence comes from Microvelia longipes, assembly GCA_018340805.1. Lineage (NCBI taxonomy): Eukaryota > Metazoa > Arthropoda > Insecta > Hemiptera > Veliidae > Microvelia > Microvelia longipes. Next base: position 15,484 of record JACMZG010000145.1, on the reverse strand, counting down.
ACATCATGTTTTAATTTGAACAAACATCATGTTTTAATTTGAACAATCCATCACATCATGTTTTTAATTTGAACAATCCACACATCATAATTTGAACAATCCATCCATCATCATAATTTGACAATCCATCACATCAATTGAACAATCATCACATCAATTTGAACAATCACATCAAATTAACAATCCATCACATCATGTTTTAATTTGAACAATCATCACATCATGTTTTAATTTGAACAATCCATCACATCATGTGTTTAATTTGAACAATCCATCACATGTTTTAATTTGAACAATCCATCACATCATGTTTTAATTTGAACAATCCATCACATCATGTTTTAATTTGAACAATCCATCACATCATGTTTTAATTTGAACAATCCATCACATCATGTTTTAATTTGAACAATCCATCACATCATGTTTTAATTTGAACAATCCATCACATCATGTTTTAATTTAACAATCATCACATCATGTTTTAATTTGAACAATCCACATCATTGTTTAATTTGAACAATCCATCACATCATGTTTTAATTTGAACAATCCATCACATCATGTTTCTAATTTGAACATCCATCACATCATGTTTTTAATTGACAATCCATCACATCATGTGTTTAATTTGAACAATCCATCACATCATGTTTCAATTTGAAACAATCCATTACATCATGTTTTAATTTGAACAATCCATCACATCAATTTGAACAATCCATCACATCATGTTTTAATTTGAACAATCCATCACATCATAATTTGAATCCATCACAATCATGTTTTAATTTGAACAATCCATCACATCATGTTTTAATTTGAACAATCCATCACATCATGTTTTAATTTGAACAATCCATCACATCATGTTTTAATTTGAACAATCCATCACATCATGTTTTAATTTGAATCACATCATGTTTTTAATTTGAACAATCCATCACATCATGTTTTAATTTGAACAATCCATTCACATCATGTGTTTTAATTTGAACAATCCATCACATCATGTTTTAATTTGAAACAATAATCACATCCATCACATCATGTTTTAATTTGAACAATCATCACATCATGTTTTAATTTGAACAATCCATCACATCATGTTATTTTGAACAATCCATCACATCATTTGACATCAATTGAACAATCCATCAATCCAATCACATCATGTTTCTAATTTGAAACAATCCATCACATCATGTTTTAATTTGAACAATCCATCACATCATGTTTTTAATTTGAACAATCCATCATTTTTAATTTGAACAATCCATCACATCATGTTTTTTAATTTGAACAATCCATCACATCATGTTATTAATTTGAACAATCCATCACATCATTTTAATTTGAACAATCCATCACATCATGTTTTTTAATTTGAACAATCCATCACATCATGTTTTTTAATTTAACAATCCATCACATCATGTTTTAATTTGAACAATCCATCACATCATGTTTTAATTTGAACAATCCATCACATCATGTTTTTAATTTGAACAATCCATCACATCATGTTATTAATTTGAACAATCCATCACATCATGTTTTAATTTGAACAATCCATCACATCATGTTATTAATTTGAACAATCACATCATGTTTTAATTTGATTTCATTAATTTGAACAATCCATCACATCATGTTATTAATTTTCACAATCATGTTATTAATTTGAACAAATCACATCATTTGAACACATCATGTTGTTTAATTTGAACAATCCATCACATCATGTTATTAATTTGAACAATCATCACTCATGTTTTAATTTGAACATCATCACATCATGTTTAATTTGAACAATCCATCACATCATGTTTTCAATTAATTGAACAATCCATCACATCATGTTTTAATTTGAACAATCCATCATCATCATGTTCAATTTGAACAATCCATCACATCATGTTATTAATTTGAACAATCCATCACATCATGTTTTAATTTGAAACAATCCATCACATCATGTTTTAATTTGAACAATCCATCACATCAATTGAACAATCCATCACATCATGTTATTAATTTTGAACAATCCATCACATCATGTTTTAATTTGAACAATCCATCACATCATGTTTTAATTTGAACAATCATCATCATGTTTTAATTTGACATCTAATTTGAACAATCCATCACATCATGTTTTTAATTTGAACAATCATCACATCATGTTTTAATTTGAACATCCATCACATCATGTTTAATTTGAACAATCCATCACATCATGTTTTTAATTTGAACAAATCACATCATGTTTTAATGAACAATCATCACATCATGTTTTAATTTGAAACAATCCATCACATCATGTTTAATTTGAACAACATCACATCATGTTTTAATTTGAACAATTCATCAATTGTTAATTTGAACAATCCATCACATCATGTTGTTGAACAATCCCATCATGTTTCTAATTTGAACAATCCATCACATCATGTGTTTAATTTGAACAATCCATCACATCATGTTTTAATTTGAACAATCCATCACATCATGTTTTAATTTGAACAATCCATCACATCATGTTTTTAATTGAACAAATCCATCACATCATGTTTTAATTTGAACAATCCATCACATCATGTTTTTAATTTGAACAATCCATCACATCATGTTTTAATTTTGAACAATCCATCACATCATGTTTTAATTTGAACAATCCATCACATCATGTTTTTAATTTGAACAATCCATCACATCATGTTTTTAATTTGAAACAATCCATCACATCATGTTTTAATTTGAACCATCACATCATGTTTTTAATTTGAACAATCCATCACATCATGTTTTAATTTGAACAATCCATCACATCATGTTTAATTTGAAACAATCCATCACATCATGTTTTTAATTTGAACAATCCTGTTTTAATTGAACAATCATCACATCATGTTTTAATTTGAACAATCATCACATCATGTTTTAATTTGAACAATCACATCATGTTTTTAATTTGAACAAATCACATCATTACATCATGTGTTTAATTTGAACAATCCATCACATCATCAATTTGAACAATTTCAATAATGAACAATCATCACATCATGTGTTTAATTTGAATAATCCATCACATCATGTTTTAATTTGAACAACCCAACAAAACCATCACATCATGTTTTAATTTGAACAATAATCATATCATGTTTTAATTGAACAATCCATCACATCATGTTTTAAATTTGACCACAATATCACATCATGTTTTTAATTTGGACAATCCATCACATCATTGTTTTAATTTGAACAAATCAATCATGTGTTTTAATTGAACAAGCCATCACATCATGTTTTCAAATTTGACCAATTCCATCATATCATGTGTTTAATTTGAACAATCATCACATCAATGTATCATGTGTTTAATTTGAACAATCCATCACATCATGTTGTTAATTTGAACAATAATCATATCATGTGTTTAATTTTTGAAAAACAATCCATCACATCATGTTTTAATTTGAACAATTTATCATATCATGTGTTTAATTTGAACAATCCATCACATCATGTTTAATTGAACAAGCCATCACATCATGTTTTAATTTGAACAATCCATCACATCATGTGTTTAATTTGACAAATCCATCACATCATGTGTTTAATTTGAACAATCCATCACATCATGTGTTTTGTTGATTCAAATTGAGACAATCCATCACATCATGTAATTTGACAATTTAATGTTGATCATCACTGTGTTAATTTTGCCATCACATCCATACAAGCCATCAATCAGGTGTTTAATTTGAACAATATATCATATCATGTGTTTAATTTGAACAATCCATTCAACTCATGTGTTTAATTTGAACAAGCCATCACATCATGTGTTTAATTTGAACAATCCATCACATCATGGTTTGAATTTGAACAATAGTATCATATCATGTGGTTTGATTTGAACAACTTATTCAAAAAAAATAGTGATCCAAATTATTTTTAAATTAAGAATTCATCAAGTTTGTTGCCTCTTTTTAATGAGGCTCCTCCTTCGGCAAATGACATACTTCACGCAGCAAGTACTAACGAGGAAATAATAATACTGTATTCTGGTGTGCAGAAACCCCTCTCGCAGATAATCTTCACCAGCAAATAACCAAATATTAATTAACCACCTTTCATTTGTAAATTGTTAAACACAACCACAACACAGTTGTACAAGTAACATACAGTAGTTGCATTTCCAGGTGCGAGTTGTGCATATTTTGACAAGTAAAATGGTCATGTTTGTGGATTATTTACAAGCAAGATTATCTGAGAGAGTGGTTTCCACACACGAGAATGCAGTATTATTATTTCCTCTGCAACATAATATGGATATCATAATCACGCGTGTAAGAAATTCGTTCTAAAACTATTTATCTCAATAATCAAGGCTATAAATTCTAGAAATATCTCTTATTAAAATTAATACAAATAAATAGAATATATTGGTTAAATATTTCAATTGAATAAAATTATTTTTATTCGGATAAAATTGGATAAATTTTTTTAATTGGATCTAAATTGATGTTTAATTCTAATTTTTATTGGATAATATTTTTAATTGGATAAAATTATTTTTTAATTGGATAAAATATTTTTTTTTTTTAATTGAATAAAATAATTTTTTATTGGATAAAATAAATTTTTATTGGATAAAATTAAATTTTTATTGGATAAAAAGTTTTTTAATTGGATAAAATTATTTTTTAAATTGGATAAAATTATTTTAATTGGATAAAATTATTTTTAATCAGATAAAATTATTTTCATAGATAAAATAATTTTTTATAAAAAAAATTTTTATTTGCTAAAATGTTTTTTATTGGATAAATTATTTTTTATTGGATAAAATAATTTTTATTACATAAAATTATTTTTTTATTAGATAAAAATATTGATTTGTGTGAGAAAGTTTGTCATGTACTCTCTGATTCATAGTAACCGCCTAATTCTATACGAGAACATGAGATAGAGCACATATTTATGATTTTACATTACCAATCTGTTTCATATTAGATATTAGCATATAAATGTAAAATACAGATCAATATTAGCTAGCAACTTCAACTGATTCGTATTTTACAGCTCTGTCTACCCGAATGTCCAAACACTCTCTAAATTCTTCTCTAATTGCAAAATATCTCTCAAAGGCAGATAAGAAATGAATCGATTTACCTGGTTCTTTTAATAAGTTTCTTAGACTTATAAATCCTCGATAATAACGCTATAACATTTATTCATCATTGTTTTATTTTTACCAAAATTCACTTGAATAGTAACCGCAGATTTCTGTCGTATCTTCCAATCGTCGAGTTTCCCTTTCTTTTTTTAGTTTTCTCTAAAAATCAGGAACTTCCGATTTTTAACGGTGTATAATGTTTATTTCTAAAGATTATTAACGAAAATTTTAATTTAAAGGAGACATTAGTTTTATTTTGAAAAGTGAAAATTTATTAAAAAAATCAATTCGTAAATTCTTTAAATTTATTTCGATTTACTTCACAAAAATTTAAAACAGTAAATTATTAACTAAGAGATTTACAAAAATCTGTCTTTTTAAATACCCCAGATCTAAAGTTTATTCGGATATTAAAACACAGAAATGAAATTGTGATTAAATTAGCATTTTTAAGTTTCGAACTTTCAAAGGCTTGTTTACAATTTTATATTATTAAAAAGCCAAATGTAATCGTCAAAAGTAAATTATTCACAAAAATCTCATGTGATACTGAGTGACACAAATAGCTATATTAATATAATAAATTTACATACTAAATTATTCATCTTTACAAATCTGTTAACTTCCATTTACTATATTATTTTATAAAACTAATTGTATTTATAATTTTATATCAACCAAAAATAAATACAAAATGTAAATTCTTGAATTTAGGCATTCTGTTTAGATAATGACTATTTGATAATTGCTTTATATTAATTTAGACAAAACAACTAAATTTTAAACAGTTATTTGTAATTACAAAATGTTAAGTTGCAAAGGATCATTCACGAGCAGCCTCCATAATCATTCTAAAAAATCATGAAAAGTCAACAAGCAAAATATCTTCTATAATTGATTGCTGCTTCACAAAATCAATGTAGTTCCCTTAACGATTTAAGAAAGAACAGTTTGGAAGAATTTGCATCAAGACTTTCTGCTTTAGATGGATTATCCAATATAGCATTACAACAACTTCGTTCATACGAGAGTCATTGAAACAACAAGGCTACTGACTACCATAAATCGATTCTTTAGAAATGAATCTCATTTATTCATTTTATGAAAGTATCAAAATGATATTATAAATGAATTAGAATCTATAAAGAAAGAAGATAAAAATTTTTAATAACTCTAGATGAATAGACTAGCAATGAAAATTGTGAAGATGATTTTAATTTAAGATTGGCTCAATAGCAAGATTTTGTGATTCCAATACAGCGTTAAACTAGTTTCCGAGAGACTAGATATTTTTCCATTTTAAGATATAATTACATCAACAAATGATGGTCTGCTTTTACGAAAACGTTTGGTCAAATATCATAAATAAATAATCAGTTCTCTTATTCACATGCCATACATTTAGCATTTACTGATATTGAAAAATACTCTTGAAACAGACATAAATTCTAAAAATGAGAACATGAAAATTAACACGATCTAAAGATGACTACAAGGGTCAGAGGTTCGCGTTTTGAATGGCTAGAATTGTAGATTATTTACAATACTGCATAATTAAAAAACAATAAAATATTGATGGTGTAATTACAAGAAAACTTTATAACAAATAAGAAAACTTTGCAATTACTTAGAAAATCCTGTCCGAAATAACATTTTGCAGAATTTTGTAAAACAGAATCACGGAAAGGAATTGGATTTGATTATTGATTGTCAAACGAGATGGAATAGTTTACAAGCTATGTTGGTAAGATTTGTAAATTTAAAAGAATGTGTTGTTTTTTAACTCTGAATGCCTCAATGCTTCTTTTATGTGAGATGAAGATGAAAAAGCATAAGCCAAACTTATAGGAGTTTCTTAATGTTTTGGAGTCAATAAGATTAGCAGCCGAAGCCTTAAACAAGATAAGATGCAAAATTAATAAAAAAGTTGAATGCATATTTGAATTTTATTGTTAAATTAAAGAGTTTGAAATCCGAAATTAGTATCAAGTTATTATACTTTAGAACTCGCGAATTAAAGAAAGAAGAGACACAAAATTTTTACATTTTTCCTTTTACTTACAAAATTTCAGACCTGATGTTAAATCATCAAGTAAATATATGGAATTTTTAAGTTATCAGGATGAATGTTATCGAGACTATTTAAAGAATGATCTACGACGATGAATGCGATATTAAAAATGTGACGAATAAAAAAATCAGGACATATCGAAAATGAAATTCTATAAAAATGGCAATAAAAAAATATCTACAAAAACCAAAAAAAGATATTTCTTTAGTCCTCAAGCATTAAAGAAAGAATTTGAGGCTTTAAACCAGTGTTTCTCAAACTTTTTCTCGCTCGCGGCACACTAAAAAAAATTTTAAAAACCGCGGCAACAATACAAAAAATCAAAAATTTATACTAAATTTTTGATTTTAAAGAATATATAAAAGCGCTACTTTTTAGTAGTTTGTTTACCCCCTTTGCGATTTTTTTGCAATTTTGACCAAAGAAGAGAATTTTTAATTGAAAAAAATTATATTGCTATTATATTTTTTTACTAACTTTTTTTGGTAAAAAGTCTTGCGGCACATCTAGATTAACCTCGCCGGCACACCGTTTGAGGAAACACTGTTTTTAAACCTATAAAAAGAAAGAAAAAACAATATGGATTTGCCGTTTAATACTGAAAAAAATGTAAAAGCTGAGTTCCGTAACAACGGAGCGTAATTTTTTCTAATTCTAGCAAATTATGCCAAAAAATAAAAAACACGATTAGACAAAAAATCCATTGATGTTCTTTGCTTTTTGAAATCATATTTTTTAACAGTTTCAAAAATTATAAATTTACATAATATTAAACAATGATGACATGTGAGACTTATAGGTTATTATTTTATAGATTTTACATTTTTGTCTCCTATAATTATATATTATATCTGCCGATGTTTCGTTTTTTGTATTTATAAGAATTGTTTTATATTTTAATATTTTTAGTTTTTATTTTATCTACAAAATTCGGAAACTGAGTTAAAACTGGTTTTGATGAAAAGAAAATTGAAAACCAATACTGAAAAAACCCGGTTTTCTAAAAACTAATAGATACAAGAAAGCACAGATATTAAAATAAATATTCAGCAACAAGAGAAGAATAAAATTAATTCTTTATAATGAAAATCTAAAAAAGAATAATTAATTCCAACAATGTTTTGTTTAGAATAGAAGAAAATCAGCTAATTAGAGATTTAATTAAAAAACTTAAATAGAATAATTAATTCAATGAAATAAAACAAATCATTTAAAGTCAAAATAATTTGGTATAAAAATAGTATTTAATAGTATTGTCTCTTGACAAAAATTAAATTCGAAGAAAAAGAAGGATCTTCGCTGATTGAAAATTCTGCAAATAAAACGATTTCGAACGGGACGACTTCAGAGTGCAAAATCTACCCTAGAACACCAATAGCACTACCCTGAAGAAAGTTATTAGGATATAAAGATGGCCAATCAAAAGTTTGCAAGTTTCAGAATTTCAAAATATTTGGTCAACAAAAAAGTATAGAACGAGTTATGGGGAAGGAAATCTATACTGGATCAGGTTAACAATGGATAATCACTTCCATAGTCAGCTATTTTGGAATGACCAAGGGTCTACATTTTTGCTGTTGACCAATTTTGCTGTTGATTTGAACATTTTTGACCGCTGATATATATTTATGACAGAAATGCAGCAGCGTTGCTGTGATATCTATGTACAAAATGGTAAACGCAACTTCACAGTGAATTTTAGGTGGCCCTCACAGCTTTGCTGTGGTAATAATTGAACAATTTGCCATACTCATTCAAAATCCTGTAAACTTTGTAAATTCTTTAAACTTTATTGCAACCAAAAAACATAATATTAAGTATCATCAACCGAATGAGATGGCGGACAAAACTGTCATATTAACGTGACTCTTTTAAAACACCATTCAAAACAAGTAGACCCTATGGACCTATTTTATTGCCCGGCTCACCTGAAACAATTTACCTGTCCGATTAACTGAGCTTTTTTTTACCTGTACGACTCACTGTACCCATTATTCTTACTTTTTTTACATGGTCGATTCACTTTGACAGACTTACCTTATTTTTGACTTGTGCATTATTATATTTGAAGATGTTTTTACTGTTTCGACTACTTATTATATGTTTGTGACTATTGGCTTAAAAATTTTCAAATTGTATATTGCAAATTTTGCTATTTGTATTGATTGAATTAATTTCAATGATTTGATTAAGTTTAATATTGATTCTGTTGTATTTGGTTAATCAATGGTATAAAGTTCATTAGTTCACAATTGGCTTAATGATGTTAAAATATTTTTAATTAATATCTTGAGCTGATGGAGTTCATTGATTTAATGGGTTTAATAGATGTATTGCTTCTCATATTGCTTTAGGACTGTTTTTCTAATTCATATTAATTGTCAATCGTTTCGTGCTATTCTCAACTTTTTAAAATATTTTGAAACACTGGTTTGGCATATATAAATGCACAACTGATTAAAGATTAGCTCTCCTACTCGCTTATTAATTAATTGTGGGAAGCCACAATCATTTTTCTTCATTGTTTTGTCCAGTCAATTATTAATAGTTCTTTTTGACAAGCTCGGCAATTTCAATTACATTCATGTTTCGTAAAATTTTGAATTATTTTTAATGTGACACTTTGTTTTTTCCGTGTTATTTCAGCTAAGTTCTTTGGATATTCAACGTTGCTCATAAAGAGTATAATTTTTAAAACAATAAGATAAAATAATCTCTGTTATATATTGATCTATTAAACTTCAAGTCTTGTATATATTAACTTGAAATGGAATTTAAATATTATGGAATAATATACGATAATCCCTAATATACGCGACTCCAATAACGCGAGAGTCCAGAAAAATAGAGGAAGTTACTCTAAACGCGGATAAGAAATGCTTAAATTACAATACAATATATTAATTAAATAAATATTTCATTTATCTAAAATACGTATTTTTAAAATTTTATTCTTAGTTATTGGCAGATTTGTATATTTTGCAGAAAAAGGGTAACCCTAATTTTATGAGTTTTCATTATCCCGATAACGCGTTGTTCTGATAACGCGTCCAACTTTCGCGTTATCAGGGGGATTACTGTATATAGTATAAACACTGTATTAACAATAACAATAAAGTAAAACAGTTCAAAACACAGATGAGATAATTTATTCCTACCAAAACTCACTCAATTACCTCAACGCAAATTGACTGGCCTTATGTCAGATACAAGATGTATTGTGAGGAAAATAATATTTGAATAATGGAAACACAGTTTGGATCCTTACAAAATCATAGGCCCGTCAAAATATAAGAATCCATCCACAAGAATGAAGTAAAGTGCAGTGAAAATAAAGCAGCTCTCTGGCAATTACTTTAAATGTTTATAAATGAAATAACATTATACATTTTGAATAAATATTATGAATTAAAAAGCTTCGATCAAAATATTATTTTTCTCTTATATCTGCATTATTAGTTATTCGAATTTTCGAAATCTCTTCTTCAGGAATTAGTTAACTTTTTAGTTGATTCAATAACTGAATAGAAAAATTTTTTTTATGATTATATTTTATTAAATTTTGTATGGTTTAGCTCAATTATTTCCTCAATCAGACGATCATTACGACATTCATCACGGTTTTGAATCCGAAAACCGAAATTTTAATGGTTGGAATAACGATGATATTGATTCTCACATAAGCGTTTCCAGGACTTGCTTTGGTTTTCTGCATTAAAAAAATAATGCTTGATTACTATCCGAATTCTATATTTTTCTAATTTTCAAAAAAATGCAACTAGTAAAAATAATTAAATTGATTTGTATCAAATTAAAAATAATTACGGATCTCAAAGCAAAAATGTATATTCTTGTGATTTACAAAGTTGTACTTTAAAATAAGAATTATCAATTTTTTACCTATTCCTGGTCTTATTGCTTCAAGGCCTGGGAAACTTTTTCGAACAACTTAGTAAAAAAAAGTTTCATTAATTTATCTTCATTTTTTAATAAAATTTTTTTATTGGTTGCATTTAAATAAATTTTAATTTAATTAATTAAAATTTATTTAATTTTACTTTTAATTCTAATTTTAAAATTTTATATATGATAAAGGTGTATGTAATGTATGTATTTTTAGAGAAACTTTTTTTTAACACCTATTGTGCGAAGCCAGTCGATAGAAATACCAAATAAACTACTGGAATGGGAACCCAAAATAATGACCTCAATCACTATTATATCTTAATTAATAAATTGAAAAAAGATTCGAATAAATTAAAGGTGATTAAAGAAAACGAGTAAAGAAATTATGTATTGAGAGCCTAACGAAAGGGTTGTTGCCATTGTTAAAAATGTAATCCGATCTATGAATTTAGGGACACACAGTAAAGTTTCGGATAGGATTCTATATTTTCAAATCGAAAAAACCATTTTAAACGACAATACTTCTATTTCATCTGCTCAATGATGGGAAAATGATCCTGCCGGAAAAATTCTCACCAAAACAAATATAGTAATCAGTTATATTTTGCAATTAACAAAATTTTTCAATTTTTGGCTATTGATTTAATGAACACGTGAATTATTCCACTACTTTTTCAGTAATTAACTAGAGCGTTATTTCCCGATGGACCTGCCTACCTTTTTGCTTTGTTCGGAGAAGCATCTTTTCTCTGAGAGAGGGAGGTTAATATGCGTCAGCTAAGACTTGAACCCTAGGATGTATCTTCACCGGTTAGAGCTACTTTTGACATAAATCCGGAAGTTAGAAAATGGAAACCATTCTTTCTCACCGGTCTGTTAGTCCCGTCTACATCGGGCTTCTGTTTTGCGAATACGCTGTCACGTATGTCATATGCCAATCAGTCACAAGCAGCACAAACAAATGCTGAATGAAATAATTGAACAACCAAACCTTTTGTGCGGCATCTATGAGTGGGGATTTAACGGTTTTCTGCTCTTCATGAGTATGCTTTACATCTGCACTTGGCACCTTATAAGCCGCTAGGTATAATCCCTCTTTTTGTGAACCAAAATTCCCCAGACTCCTCAGGCCGGGATGGAAGCCCAAAGCAAAAGCTTTGCAAATGCAACCCGGCCTTGGTAAAATATAGCTTAAAAAACCAACGAAAAACTCAACAGTTAAAATAAAGTTTAAATTTTTTATTTTCAAAAAACCAAAACTAAAATATAAATTATATTTTGATAAGTAAAATAGAAAAATTTTTTGCATATGTGAAAATTGAATTTAATTTTAGACGAAGCAACATATTATTACAGGAGTTTTCACAGACTATAAAATACTTGTTTCAAAAAAAAAATAAATAAAAATTATTTTTTTTTTTCGTTTGTTAATTTAACATCTTAATTGATTAGTGATATTTAATTAATTAAATTAAAACTAATATTGACTGAAAGAAAACAAAGAACCAACTGTATCAAAAGAAACAATACTACTTTAGTATGACAAATTTTGGCACGTTAACTTAAGCTTTGAAACTGATATCCTCTGAAGTAGCGAAATATCATAAGTTGCGCACGAAATAATGGAAAAAATAATCTATAACAAACGTTTGATTATAAATTTAGGCCAAAATGATAGGTCAATCAATCTCAATCAGGATTAAATTAAGATAATAAACATAGTATTATTGAAAGGAAATTGCTCAGACACTCTTTATTCTATAAAGATGTATTTAAGCTTTCATACGGTTTTGTTTTATCTACAAGAGTGCACAACAAAGTACTTGGGACTAGTCTTGAATAAATAATTTTCTTATATAAAAATTGTTATTCAAAGCATAATTTACACAGTCAAACGACACCAGGAGAGTTAGGAGCACTAAGGACCCGGCCAAGAATGGAAAGAACCTCCAGCTCCACATTGTCCCGAAAGATTTGCTTAAAAAATTATTCGGACGTGTAAGGCTATAATTTTCAGTATGTCTCAATTAGGAAAGATGGCCAGAGAAATCGGAATTTGCTGAGTCAAGATGTGCGCCAATATACAGGGTTGGCCAACCGTCAATTAAAATCTGGAATGGAAATATTTGTTAAAACATTGAAATTTTAAATTAAAAAGTAATTTTACCTGCTTTGTTAAAATTAATTATATAACAAAACTTTTTAAATTATAAATCAAATATTTAGAGATGAATACGGAATTTGAAAAAACAGGGCTGCCATAATTCCGCTGCGTGCTTTTTTTCTTTGAATGGGCCAGAGAAGATTAACAACAGAGGTATATACTTAACGTCCTCCAAAGCACATGTTCAAACCCATGGATATATTTAAGGGTAGCTCGGGCCAAGCCCTTACGTCGTGCAACAGTATATTAATACTCATAATTACTCATACTAAATTTAGATAAGCCGATCTCTTTCTCGAACTCGGAAGTTAAAGCAACACAGGCTCTTAAGTCGGATGAGCCTGGCTGGTGTTTGGTTAAAGATTAACCTTACGCATTTCCATGATAAAAAAGATGTTTCTACCACTTCGTGTATATAGATTGCCATTGCTGATAGGCATCTTTCAAAAATAAGTCCTTTCAACTACCTCCTTAAGAGCAGTGTTGTCCAACACAGTCGGCCACTCGCCACATGGTGGACGAACGTGGGCGAGTTGTCCGTGGCGAATGTAGCATTTTTTTTACTTGTTTTATTTTAATACTTCAATCATATCCATGAATACAAAGTGTGTAACCAAATACATAAACAATGCGACAAAGTTTTTAATTTTGTAATCTTACATGCTAAGAAATGGTGGCTTCATGGCAGATGTTTAAGTACCTCACTCTCATCTCTATTATTAGTGTTATTGTTTTTAAATTTACTTTTAGATGGGGCGAATGAAAATTCTAAATTGACGATTGTGGCTAGCAAGTCGAATTCTCTGTTGGACACCGCTGTCTTAGAGATTTTGACTTCGGAGAATTTCATCGTGAGGATCGTCAGAAAGGATACTCACAATCAAGCCTGCATTTCAAATTTGTTAAGATCCCAAGTTAAGTCCGCTGATTGCAATTGTTACCTAGCAGTTGATTTCCAGCGGACATCCGATATACCGGTGCCAGTATATACTAATAGTACTACAGTATCGGGCTTCAGTATGAAAAATGGCCTGGTATGCTAATCTCGGCTGCTAATACGTTGTAGTTTCTTAATTTTAAAAAATAATAAGAAAATAAGTCATAAACAAAAATGTCTATAAAAAAAAATAAAAGATATTGTCGATTGATATTAAATTTTAAAAATGTATTGTAATGGAGGCATACGTTAAAACTTTGAAGAAAGCCATACGGATTTCCAAGGGAGATTGCAACTAGCTTTCGAAGAGCAAAAGAGACGTTATAAAAGATTTTCAAAATCTTGTGACATGTATAGACGTACTGGTGAAAGGACCTAGAAGTTATTTTTCAAAAAGTGTGAAGATTGATCGATAGATTATTGAAAGATGAGAGCTGACCGAAAAGAAAAAAATGATTGCGAAATCTGATAATTGTCAGACAGCAGAAAGTAGAAGAAGAATAATCATCGAAGAAAATTTGGAGAAAGTTGGAAGAGATAAAAGGAAACCATATCTTTAGTAAAAATAGAAAAAAAGGAAACCTTGTTTAATGCCAGTGTAGAGTCATTGCAAGAGTAACCATGGAGAAAAAATTACTCGTAGACAGAAGAAGAAATTAAAATAGTTTCCCTTTTGAAAATAATTATGAAAAAATATTTATCGAATGATTTATTTAAAAAATGTAAAGATATGGTTAAAATAAGATGTTATTAGATGAAAAAGAAATACAGAGAAAAAAAAACATCGACCAGTTGTGATTACCAGGTCATCCGAAATATAGGAGAAACGAGAACAAACTTGAACTGTTTCTTAGCTAATTGTAAATGAGTAAGATTATATGTTGGTTATTGTGTTCTTGTTTTGCGAATAACAAATGTTTTTCATGGAGTCCAATTTCGAGTGTAATTCTAAGATGAGTATATTCTGGCTCATCTAACAATTAGAAAAAAAAAATCAGAAAGATTTGAAAAAAAAAAATCAAAAAAGGAGAAATAAAAGTGTTAAGTGAAAAAAAAAAGTGCAGAAAGAAACCATTGTAATTTTGGACCCCAATTTCAAACAAAAAAATTTATGAAAAATATTAAAAGCCACAAAAGTATTACATTTTTAAAATTACGAAATTAAAACAAAACTATAAGCCTCTGGACCTACTTAGCAAATTGAAGGAGTCGATTAGA
>JACMZG010000144.1:0-23822 GCA_018340805.1 Microvelia longipes | reverse complement strand
GGGGGTATCGATCCCAGTACCTCTCGCATGCTAAGCGAGCGCTCTACCATCTGAGCTAGTTCCCCGTCAACAATCTATTTCATAATTCATTTGATTTGTAAAAATTAAATTCATTTTTAAAAATCACATTCAAAATCTCTAATCAACATTATTTTGCTCATCAAATAAAACTTTGCAACTTTTACGTCAATCAATCAATGAATTTTCACTTGTCATCAAAGTAAAATGTTTTTCATATTTTCAGTTGTTGAGATTTTTCACATTTTACAATTGTAAAAATCATCGAAAGTTTAAACGTAATTTTCAATAGATTGAATATTAATGATTTTTCGTAAAGTAAAATATTGAATTTTTCAAAAAAATTGGAGAACCTGGGTATCGATCCCAGTACCTCTCGCATGCTAAGCGAGCGCTCTACCATCTGAGCTAGTTCCCCGTCAACAATCTTTCATAATTCATTTGATTTGTAAAAATTAAATTTCATTTTTAAAAATCACATTCAAAATCTCTCTAATCAACATTATTTTGCTCATCAAATAAAACTTTGCAACTTTTACGTCAATCAATCAATGAATTTTCACTTGTCATCAAAGTAAAATGTTTTTCATATTTTCAGTTGTTGAGATTTTTCACATTTTACAATTGTAAAAATCATCGAAAGTTTAAACGTAATTTTCAATAGATTGAATATTAATGATTTTTCGTAAAGTAAAATATTGAATTTTTCAAAAAAATTGGAGAACCTGGGTATCGATCCCAGTACCTCTCGCATGCTAAGCGAGCGCTCTACCATCTGAGCTAGTTCCCCGTCAACAATCTATTTCATAATTCATTTGATTTGTAAAAATTAAATTCATTTTTAAAAATCACATTCAAAATCTCTCTAATCAACATTATTTTGCTCATCAAATAAAACTTTGCAACTTTTACGTCAATCAATCAATGAATTTTCACTTGTCATCAAAGTAAAATGTTTTTCATATTTTCAGTTGTTGAGATTTTTCACATTTTACAATTGTAAAAATCATCGAAAGTTTAAACGTAATTTTCAATAGATTGAATATTAATGATTTTTCGTAAAGTAAAATATTGAATTTTTCAAAAAAATTGGAGAACCTGGGTATCGATCCCAGTACCTCTCGCATGCTAAGCGAGCGCTCTACCATCTGAGCTAGTTCCCCGTCAACAATCTATTTCATAATTCATTTGATTTGTAAAAATTAAATTCATTTTTAAAAATCACATTCAAAATCTCTCTAATCAACATTATTTTGCTCATCAAATAAAACTTTGCAACTTTTACGTCAATCAATCAATGAATTTTCACTTGTCATCAAAGTAAAATGTTTTTCATATTTTCAGTTGTTGAGATTTTTTCACATTTTACAATTGTAAAAATCATCGAAAGTTTAAACGTAATTTTCAATAGATTGAATATTAATGATTTTTCGTAAAGTAAAATATTGAATTTTTCAAAAAAATTGGAGAACCTGGGTATCGATCCCAGTACCTCTCGCATGCTAAGCGAGCGCTCTACCATCTGAGCTAGTTCCCCGTCAACAATCTATTTCATAATTCATTTGATTTGTAAAAATTAAATCATTTTTAAAAATCACATTCAAAATCTCTCTAATCAACATTATTTTGCTCATCAAATAAAACTTTGCAACTTTTACGTCAATCAATCAATGAATTTTCACTTGTCATCAAAGTAAAATGTTTTTCATATTTTCAGTTGTTGAGATTTTTCACATTTTACAATTGTAAAAATCATCGAAAGTTTAAACGTAATTTTCAATAGATTGAATATTAATGATTTTTCGTAAAGTAAAATATTGAATTTTTCAAAAAAATTGGAGAACCTGGGTATCGATCCCAGTACCTCTCGCATGCTAAGCGAGCGCTCTACCATCTGAGCTAGTTCCCCGTCAACAATCTATTTCATAATTCATTTGATTTGTAAAAATTAAATTCATTTTAAAAATCACATTCAAAATCTCTCTAATCAACATTATTTTGCTCATCAAATAAAACTTTGCAACTTTTACGTCAATCAATCAATGAATTTTCACTTGTCATCAAAGTAAAATTTTTCATATTTTCAGTTGTTGAGATTTTTCACATTTTACAATTGTAAAAATCATCGAAAGTTTAAACGTAATTTTCAATAGATTGAATATTAATGATTTTTCGTAAAGTAAAATATTGAATTTTTCAAAAAAATTGGAGAACCTGGGTATCGATCCCAGTACCTCTCGCATGCTAAGCGAGCGCTCTACCATCTGAGCTAGTTCCCCGTCAACAATCTATTTCATAATTCATTTGATTTGTAAAAATTAAATTCATTTTTAAAAATCACATTCAAAATCTCTCTAATCAACATTATTTTGCTCATCAAATAAAACTTTGCAACTTTTACGTCAATCAATCAATGAATTTTCACTTGTCATCAAAGTAAAATGTTTTTCATATTTTCAGTTGTTGAGATTTTTCACATTTTACAATTGTAAAAATCATCGAAAGTTTAAACGTAATTTTCAATAGATTGAATATTAATGATTTTTCGTAAAGTAAAATATTGAATTTTTCAAAAAAATTGGAGAACCTGGGTATCGATCCCAGTACCTCTCGCATGCTAAGCGAGCGCTCTACCATCTGAGCTAGTTCCCCGTCAACAATCTATTTCATAATTCATTTGATTTGTAAAAATTAAATTCATTTTTAAAAATCACATTCAAAATCTCTCTAATCAACATTATTTTGCTCATCAAATAAAACTTTGCAACTTTTACGTCAATCAATCAATGAATTTTCACTTGTCATCAAAGTAAAATGTTTTTCATATTTTCAGTTGTTGAGATTTTTCACATTTTACAATTGTAAAAATCATCGAAAGTTTAAACGTAATTTTCAATAGATTGAATATTAATGATTTTTCGTAAAGTAAAATATTGAATTTTTCAAAAAAATTGGAGAACCTGGGTATCGATCCCAGTACCTCTCGCATGCTAAGCGAGCGCTCTACCATCTGAGCTAGTTCCCCGTCAACAATCTTTCATAATTCATTTGAATTGTAAAAATTAAATTCATTTTTAAAATCACATCAATAACTCTCTAATCAGTTTTTTTAAAAAACTTGTCTAATTATAAATGCATAAATTAAATCAAATAAGTACAAATTTGACTAGCTGAACTGAAGTGGAAATCATGAAAGCTTAAAAGGTCTTTAAGTGTCTGTTTACAATAAAAATTTGGGAATAGATTTTTCAAAACTCAATTTGAAATTTATATATCAGGGCACAGAGCTGAGATTTCTATTGAATCGCATCAAACAGTATGTCAAAACTAACTTATATAGGTGTCTTTAAATGGTCTATGAAGTTTCCTTAGAAGAAATTCAAGAATATCAGACTAAAAGGATAAAACAATCATTATATAAAAGCCTCGGAACATGAATTATAATTAAGTGATACCCTTACAAAGATCTGGGTGAGAAAAAAGAATTAGAAATTAGGAACGCTATAGCAGCGAATCGAAATATGTGAAACCAGGCAATTTCGTCCTCGAGGTAAAGGACTACTATTACTGGAGCCACCAATAAAGTCAACCAAGGACCGTTCTTAACCAAAAGCCATATGCATGTAACATCAACGAAACCAATAGAGGACCTACTCGAAATCAAACCAAGCCAAAAAATATTCTCAATCTACTTTACTCTCAATACAACCATAATAATTGGAATTCTTGTAACCATACATACCTACAATCGGCCAGATGCAGTGAACAGTGCGGAAAGTGGAATGAAGGGAAAGAAAATCTGTGTAATTAACTGTACAAAGGGACTAAGACTTAAACGAACAAATGATGTTATCAACAGTAATTGTTAAACAATAATAATTTGATTGACAAATAGTGATCTCAAAGAATGTTATATACTTTCTTCTTGAAAACACTGTATCATGGCTGCATTAAAGAAAGTGTAATGTATATAATTGCAGCCATTTGTCTCGATGTCCTGATGAATGTAAGAATGGACAATAACAATAAAAATTCTCGACCACCAAATTTTTAAACAAAGTATGTGGAGAGGCTAGAAATTCTAGTTATGGGGTGAAACATCAGGAATGATGAAAGCAGAAGATATAATAAATAACGAAATCATCAATTAAGAGAATCAGAATCCCTATTATAAAAAATTGCTATACACTAGCATATAGTCATAAAAACCTCAGAATAATAAGACAAATAATTGTATAAATTGAGGATATTAAATAGATTTATTAAATAGATATTAAGAAATTGTGTGTAGATGCCCTAAATATATCATTACTCACAGTCACTTGATAGAGAATAAATGAAATAAGAACTTCGTCATTCCTCTCAACTCTCCAAGTGTGTACGGAACCCTAGCGAGGTAAAACGTAGAAATAAAATTTGAAGTGATCCTCAAAAAATATATTAATATATTGGAAAAAAAATAGAACCAATAATAAATAAACAACACAATCAGTTTAAGCACTGCAAAAAGAAAAAGAGGACTGCAACGTGAAAAAAGCCATAAAATATTTACGTTGGTAGTGAATTTTATATAATAGAAAATAGAAAGAAAATTTTATATTTTTGTGAAATTTACAAAAAATTGATAACTTAATTTTTTAAAATAGTGAACTAATAGCCAATAATCCAGAGAGAATAATTCTTGTTAGACCTCCTTCCATAATGTTTAAAATTAATATTGGAATGTGAATAATTATTAGCGGCCAAGACGAATATGTGGAAAAAAGAGACACTTATTTGAGAACAAAAAATCGACAAATACTAAAATATAAATCAGGGTGGAGAATAGAAAGTCCTCAACTTACAAACACAACCAACGAACTGTTTTATGCCCATATATGCTATGGAACTTAGAACGACGTACAATTAGAAAAACGGACATATGGAACGGATCGAAGAACCGTGGGGGGGCCGACGCAGATAAAGAAATAACGTCATAAGCTGCGCAATATATTATAGCGGAGCTTCGTCGTATCCACGACTTGGAGATTGAAGTAGAAAAGCCTGAAACCCTACTTTAAGAGACAGAAAAATCGAACAAACAATTTCTAACCCGAGGATACCCGGATACCCATGCAAAAATTATGAATACTAAGAAACTGAGTATAATCAGCATTATGGGTACGGAAGCTAAGTAAATAAGAATTACTGCGAAAACCACCACTAGATAAGTCCGTTGGATAGTCGAGCGGCTAGCGTGATTGCGTTCGTTTATAGAACAACAATATAAAGCATCCTAAAACGATAATATCTCGGGATTTATAAGATGTTCTGACAAAAAGATAATATATTAAGTAGATATCGAACCTATATTAAAAGAGTATTCATATGTTGTATATGGTAATATAGTTAATGGAGAAGATGGCATTATTATTTTCTTTTTTGAAGTAATCCTAAGATCCAATAAGATTTAGAAGATAGTTTAAGATATATATAATACACAATAAAGCTTCAGAGGATAGCGAGACGTTAATTACAATATTAATAAGTCTGGGCAATACCATTGATGAGAGTTTTACTAGTGTTGTCTAATAACATAATATTATTTATGAAAAGTATATATTATATACAACGACAACATGAGTATGGTTGAATAAAAATACTGTATTTTTATGTGTCTAAATTACATGACCTTTCATGTTCGCAATATTCAATCTATTCTAATTTCATCAGAAAGATCTCCTGAGGCAAAGGCACATGTACGAGCATATGACCAACCTCCAAATCTCTCGAATATATTACATAGAATGATACACTTACTAAAGGAGCTGGGCTCAAGATCAAGAGACTTCCCCAGGCAGTAAACCCATCGTTGAAAGAAAATAAAGAAGATAGTGAAAGTTTACAGATATAACTATGGCACAAAAAATCATTCGATCTTATAAATAAAATTCCATAACCAGGATCAAAAGAATATTTGAATGACCAGCCAACGGAAAGAAATTGTTGTTACGGTAACAGGTCGAAAACACACAAACCCAATCCTAATATAAATAAGAAAGTTCCTCAATAATAAACCAAGAATATACCGTCTACCTCCCGCGAGGGCAATTATACATATGAATCTGAGTATATGAATTCTGTACGTGACTAATACCTAATAATGACCAGACTTTACTATGTTACTCTGGTCCACGATGCATGGACTGACGTGGATAGACATTTTAATTTAAGAAAGATATTACACCTGCGTTAACATTAAAATAAAAAATTAGTTACTCTGTTTAAAAGCAGACTGTTGTAAATAATTACTAATATCGTGATAATTGACGTAGATGATCGCTCTTCATAAATAAAAGTGCAATGCACTGCCTTAATAAAAATAACTGTACGTCGTGCTCAAATGAAAACAAGAGAGAGACCCGGAAACGGCGATTATGAGACTCACTTACATATATGCCACCCAAATGGTAATAGCCATCTGAGATTCTTCCTCGGTCTCCACCCCTGAAACAAGTTAAAATATAATGTGCTAAAAAGAAAGAATATCGCGAATAATAAGAAATTCTCTCGTTCCATCTAGTGGACAGAATAGCAAGGATAAAAACTTATAAAACAACTTCAATCAAGTCTTGTAAGTATAAGACAAAAATTATAACAACAACCTTCACTAAAGAGTAGAAATGTAATAGATAACAACAACAAGATATATATATATATTGATATCTATCAAAAAAATAAAACTAATCCTAAACAGTAACTTACTAAAATGTTCTCTTCACTCTCCACAATACTTACTCACCACCTTATAAAGTTGAAAGTGTAAATTTTTTCTAATAATATCTTAAAGTGAATAACTTATATACACGTTAAATGCAATAATAATAACAAAAATCCCTCCTGTACCTACAAAGAAAGTTAGGAAGACAGTGATAATGAACAGTGATAAGTGGAATGAGCTGTGGTGAAAGCAATCTACTAATGAACTATATCCTAAATAAAGAGATCAATCGGAAGCTCAAAATAGCTACCCGTGGGAGGGTAAAACAGAACGTTATCAAGTTACTCTAAAACTCTAGTAGAGAATAGACAATTTTGTCATGAATAGTGCACAAGACTTCCACGTGAGAAGAACAACTATATAGAAGTGGAAGAACAAGCACATCGAAAAATACATCCCCATGCTTACCATAGTGCAATGCATCAAGCCTGTACAAAGTGTAATACCAAGAGAAAACCAGTTAGTAAATAAACATCCTACAGAATTGACGCTCACCCAAGCGTTTCCCGTCGTAATACCTCTAATGAACTATTGAAATTGAATAAACAGGGGGTCCCTTCGAACCTTACCTACAATACTATACTTATTAAATTAAAAAAATACCCCCCTATATCATATGAAATAACTTAATACCAATTACCCTATATTCCTAAATGAATACTTTATAACAAAATACACCAGCCCGGTATAATATGCTCCTAAATGAGAAAACGTTTCATTCTGTGTTTTCCCCTCGTATTTTTTTTATCGTTCAGTTTAATATTCGATAATTTCCAGTGCTGATGCAATACCTAGAACCTATAACCTTGCCGCAAAAGCACATCAACTACTTGGTAATGGGTTTGAGCATTAAAGAAATCAGAAGATCCTGACACCATATTACATCGGGAGACCTCCCGACTGAAATCAAGATGAGTGAGTAATACAATCAGAATTATTAATCATATATTAAAACTACTGACAAGAAATGAAAGACTAGAACAGCAAGCATGCACTTGTTTACCATGAAATTTATGTGAAAAAATTTGAAGTTGTAATATCCCAATAAAAATGAATTTGATATGTTAGCTCATCATCATAAAGAAGTATGGATATACACACAACGCGATAATCAAGAGATAGAAAAAATCTGTGCCTATATGAACGTATTAAATAATGGAGTTGCTGTCCAACCTTAATTATATGAATTGGTCACAATAAAAAATTAATAAATGCCACTAAAATCTCTATATTGGTAAATACTATATCCCTTTGGAAAATGCCATAAAAAATATGAATTGTGACTCTAGTGAAATTGGCAACTATTAGTAAACAAGTCACCAGAACAAAGTTACTGCATATATAATTGAAGCCATTGAGAGGATATGTAAAAAAATGGACCATGGTGACTAGTCTATTAAATCAAATTAATTTATTGACACTTGGAGGAATTTCGGTGGAGTAATTGTAGCGCATGATTCTCGAATAAATCAAAATAATAGAAAAATGTAATTAACAATGTCAAAGAGATCCAAAAAGATCCAATACAAATCAAAAATACACAGATGAGTAATAACCACAATTAAATCTAACTCCATTCGAGTATTAATCAAATTTTATTCCTAATTATGTCACTAAGTTTCTGTTCATATCCATAAAAATGTGTTGAGGATTTACTTAGGACCGAGATTGTTTAATTAAAAATAATCCATTCCACCTTCAATAACATATCTTAAGTATCTAATATATGAACTTCCACAAAAATCCGATGTTTTTTGGAAAAAAATCAGTTTTTCTATCCATCTTCCCTCCTCACCAAAATATTTATAAATTAGCTTAGACTACCATATATATGATCCCAGAGAGAACATGCCCTCCACCCTTCACCGTAATCTATTCAATCTTGAAGTATCCATACAGATACAAAGACTGAAATTACACAAAGCTTTACCTTTTGGAAGACAAGTATTTCACCCGTAGTATACATTTCCATCATTTTTATAAGAAATGACAGGGGTAGGCTCAAAACATAAAGAACAATATGTGAGCATTACATATATCTAGATATAATATAGAAATTTGTCGTTTGGAAGTTCAATGCTGTGTGCGAAAAATTAAATTGTCATCTAACTTCGTCTGGCCCATAAATTCGTTGGCAAGACTTAATCTAACTATATATAAATCTGAAGACATATCCCGAGTCTAACGAAGTAGATGTAAATTTATAAAAATAAAAAGAAGTTATTAAACGTAAACTGAAATAAATAAGTGAAAATAATGCAAAAAAATTAATTATAATATAATAGAAATAAATAATACAAGAGAAAAGTGTAGAAAATACTTCATTACACCTGCACAATTACAATTACTTAAATAAAATAATGAACTATAAAATAATACAAGAACGCTGATAAATCCCATTGATCCCACGTATATACACACCAAAGTTCTTTTTCCGACACCTCTGTAAAGAACGAGCTTAAAATAAATTGGCTGTAAGACAAATTGTCTAATTTTACAGCTCAATCTCTAAATGTGCAACTATTAATCCAAGTCCCTTCGTATATATTAAATGTCGATAATAACTTTATTTCTGCTTAAATAATAGAAAATTGTAAGGAACCACAATACCAAATTGTTCTGACAGAGAAATTCGGTAATTTAAATTTTTAGTATCCTAATTTGTCTCACACTCTCCATGTAAGATCGAACTTTAGTGAAATCCCTAATATTTAAAACTCGCCCGAATTAGTACCGAATCCTATCATTCAATTGTCCTTTAGATTAAATTCATAATCATTCTAATTTTTTATAAATTTCTAACTTCGTTGTTTAAATTCAATATAATTCAAGATTATAATTTCATTATTAAAATTTTATGGATTCTGAAGTTTAGTTATTAATAAAAAATTTTATTTTTCTATCTTCTATACTTAAATTATCTTCTATTTAATTTTAGAATCAAAATACTGAAATTGAATTGGAGTTTCCAAAGTTAAGTGCTCAAATGAAAAAACTTTTTCGTCTATGACTCGTGAATTCCTCACCTCTGTTCGAAAATCTACACAAATGTTTAGATGTTGAAGCCACCACCCATCTTCATCACCCCTTAACACCATAATAGAGATGTCAACCACCTGAATAATATGTATCCACAGTCTACCAATAATTTTGATGCTGCCATTTGTCAAAATTATGTTAGTGATGTTAGATCGGTAAAACATAAATTATAAACATACTAAATAACTATCCGTTATCACTAATATCTCACTACAAAGAGTTCAATTTTGGAGAAATATCAATTAATAATGCTCCAGCTCACCACACAACTCGGCTTCTTCAATTAAAATTATATTATCAGGCCTAATATACTTGGATCGTGAATACTCTTATAATACATCAACTCACCTCTCGACCCGAAATTAATATCCCTATATTAGCGATACGAATCTTGCTGCTAGGCTGATGAAAACTGCTGTATTATGTCCGCGCAAGCTGACTTCACTTAAATGAATCATTCTAATAACAATAAACAAAACTTTATGAGGTGAAGCTTATTCATTGTTTAATATTTGAATTAATTAATTTTCGAAAAATATTTAAAGTTAAAATAAGAAACTGTTTTAGTTTTCATTAGCCTCAATATATATAAAATATTATCACTATAATAATAGAAATATACTTAATTAATCTATTTTTAAAGTAATATTAATCATTTTAGAGAGATTGTATCAAAAAAATAAATTAATAGTATTTCGGGTTTCAATATGGATATGAAAAATTTTTCAATAATTTAGAATGTTAAAAATATTTCGCTTATATTTCCTTATTATAATATATCACATTGTATCCTAATAATATAGATAATTTCCAAAATTTCGAACCAGCCCCGGAAATCCTGCTCCACATAGAATCTAGATGCCATTCGGCTTGATTCTATTCGATGCAAGTTCGGCTCACGCGTCTTGAAGCTGTTTAATGAGTCACCTTATATCGTTCCGATTAGGTTCCACGCCTTTTTCTATAGAGCTCTATATTAACACAAATATAAAATCACCACATTTTCGTTCTCCACGTATGAGTTTGGGGCAATTCAATAAAATTATGTATCGTATTATTTTATTTGTATGCTGTGTATATCCACTGTGACATGAGAGTTTAACAAGCTTAACATATAATCTTTAAGTCGAGACTATGATATTAATATAATGTTAATTGATTATAATTTACATATTAAATAGTTTTGCGATTTAAATTTGGCTCAATCACTTTCAAATATGCCTATTAAGATATGACATTGAAGATCAGTGGTGGAATATGATTTGAATATATCTATAATACACAAGTATCATTGCTAAAATTCGGGCAGGATAAGTATGCAATTTGCTATCTATGGTCCTACAAAGCTGGACCTTCGTATAGATTACAATATCAACCATGGAAGGTGTCCTATTGCGTTGAATTTAAACTTTGAGTTGTTCTTTCAAGCTATGAAAACGATCTCCAAAATAATTTTTGCTACTAGTTTTCTGCTGTGTAGAAGTAAAATTGCACGTCTTTCCTAATGTTGACACCCCATTTTATACCTCTACAAAACAACACAATAATAAAGAATAGTATCAGACATAGAATAAAGAAACGGAGGGGATATTTTATCCCTATAAAAATTGTAAAAATACTGGAACCTAAACATATTTGAATTTCTTATGGCTAATATATAATTGACGCACCGATTAAAATTTACTAGTGCATGTCATATGGACTTTATTAATGGAACAACGTATTTGTTAATAAAACGCACGGAATTATTGACAACTTTGAGTATATTAAACTAATAATAAAGCTATAAAAGAGTTGGTAAAATTAATTGAGTAATGGTCTTAAGCATATCTATAAAAAGTATTTAAATTATATCGTAGCGTTCGGAAAAAAGTATTGATATAAATTTATTTTCTAGTTTTTAAATTTAAAACGTTAAATAACCCAAATTTAAAACAGTAATATATATAAATTTTTACTAACATCCCTCATCTAAACATCCATCAAAACTATTTTTATGGTTAATTTGAATTGATAAAATAACATAATATACAAACATAGAATCCACCCCTATTATTCGAGTCATCTCTGTGGCGTGAGAGTCACTAAACTAATATTTAATAAGCTAATAAAGATAAGTAAGCCATACGTAAATCAAAAAGGAGAAAAATAAGTCCAGTAATATAGGGTAGTGTATATAATCTAGGAATTATTGCTCGGAAAGTGATGTTGAAAATAAAGGCGTGTATGTGATATTTTAATTATAACTGTGCAAAAATAATCCGCCTGCATAAATATGAATGTGTGTCCTAATATAAACCATTCAATTAAGATACTGATTATCTAATAACACATATTATATTGATTACTATTAAGAGCGAGAAAGAAACGGAGTAATCCACGCAGTCAAATTTGAAAACTGCAATAATACACAAATACAGATGTAGAATTCTGGCCAATATAATAATAGCGTCATACTTCACGACCTTGATTGCTCATTGTTTTCATTAATGATATGAGAGGCGCAACCACGTACTATTGAATTAATAACAACACTGCACGAATTTATTTATATGACGGCCACACCCTATGATGATTTTTAAAAATCCTATTTATAATTATGAAAGCTAATTCTGAATTGAAAAATTGCGCACAGTAAATTTAAATGAGAATTACCGGTGGAAAAGAATTTGAGAGAGCGTTATAAAACCGTATTAATAATATAAAAAAACGAAGAGTGTAATCGATATATAATTCATATGTTTAGCTCACAATCATTATCGATACTATCTCATAATGGAAATTCTCAAGCGTGTTTAAATAGTATTTTGATACATTTTGATTCAGAATTATTAATCAAAATATCCTTTATACTATTAAAGTTTTACTGTAGATTTTCCATTCGATAAACAAAAATGTCCTCAATAGATGATAAACTCAAGAGTATTATATAAAACTTTTGTGAAATATAAAAACATAATTTTTTTAGAATTATCACTAAGAACTTCATCTCGAAATTTTATTGGTGCTCACAGTCTATAATATATGAAGAACTCTCAGAAAAAGAAATATCGGGTGGTGTCTGAGAGATCCATGTGTATGAAGTTGCTTGTGCGTTTCTGATTTGCTATATATAACGAGATGTCTAATTATCTATATATCTCTCAGATCAGGCTACTTATTTGCGGATCAAATTTCCATTTTGAATCTAAATTTTTAATAATTAATGATTAATTATATTACTCTATATAGTCATGCACACCAATAAGCCTCTATAGTTCCGAATAAAAAATAAATCTCTTATAATTAGAAACGTATTCAAATAAATCCTATTAATATAATAATAACCCCCTAAAAATACAATAATTTCACAAATAACGAGTATCCACCACGAGATGATATGTAAAGATAGTTCTTATCAACAACAGAATAAACGCAGGTACATATTTTTAGAATTAGAACATCAATTAAAAACCCAATATTATTTATAATTTTAATAATCTCTCACTCGATTTAAGAGAGCGACCACATATTTAGTAAAGATATGTGAGAACAGCCTATAAAAGATAAAAGATACCCTTAACTTAATATAAATTAGTTAACCCTTATATGCAATAATAATAATTATGATCAAAACACAAAATCTTTTTGTTTCTATATTATTCCAGAGCCTGAGCCTTATAAAGAGTGCAGAAATATTTAAATATAAATATAATAAAAAACTGCCTTGGATAATTCAAAATTGTTTAATATTCAATTTATTTTAATATTATACTCCAACTAAATTCTTAATTATCCCATGTATAAACAATTCCTTAACATTTTTATATATAAAAGTTTTCTCAAAATAAATGGTTATCCATTAATTAATGTAGTAACCTAAAACCATTAAAGATTTTTTATACCTAATAAAAAGTTTTTTATTAAAAAAATGCATAAAAAAATTTTGTATACCATAAATGTTTTTATACCATGAGTCGAGTCTTATAGAAAAGTTAATACTACACAAACAGATAAATATTAGGAAAATTGAAGATACCAAAGTTTGCTTTTATCCACTCAAAAAAAGTTTTGGTGAGTGCCAACCAAACCCAATGTCTAATTGCGAAGAAAGTCAAGAAACTGCTTAACTCAAAAGGGTTATATAAAATAGAGAATTTTGAACATCAAAGAGTCTTTTTATATAAATGATAATTGTTAATTCATGATAAACCATCGAAGTGGTGTATAAAATACCAACAAAATTTGCTTTCTAGCCAAGAATTATGACAATATGTTATAGGAATTATGACCATAGAACATAAATAAAAAACATTCACCATCTAACCCGTTCACCAATATTAAATTAGAAGATGTAAATTCAATGAAATGTTACACAAATTCATTAGGAAAATTTTATGGTATTCTGACGAGTCGTGATTTCAATATATTTATTCTACTATCTATATTTAGTATAATAGATAAAAAAAATACGTACTAAAAGTAGTTCCACCAAAATTACTTATAATGATGTTGTTTTAAATTGTGAGAGTGAATAGATATGTGATTTCTTGATTGTATATATGTAAAAAACCACAGCAATATGTAAATCATTTATTAAACACATAAATGCTCAACCGTGTGCCCGCTGACAAGTACGCTCGTGCATCTATTTACTTGCGCTCGCGGAAAAGTGTGGAGATTAATGAAAAAAAATTAAATTTTAAAAATCAAAGAAAATAGTATTCATCCCTTCATCTTAAAAAAGATTTTACCAACACTTTGAAAGTATATTTAAGCAAAAATTTAAAATCCATGGGTGATTATAGTGTAAATTTGAAAGACGTAGTATTAAATAGACACAGAAAATTCATGGAATAATATGTGACGAAGTTAATATTAGTCTTAGGTGCACCACATCTTGCATAAGGATAGGATTAAATTGTTTGATTGTGTGAAGTATGAATATAGTGCGTAGGAAGAAATTCAGTTTATAATTTTTCGACTGGTCCCAATTGATCATGGTGGTTTGCTCTAATTCCAAAAGAAGTGTATAGTTCGCGCTACGCTGATGTGCGTCACCAGATTGTATATAATACAACTTATTTTGGAGCCCGAGATATGTCGAAAAATAGAATAAATTAGAATAATTTTACTTACTTATGCACATAATTTTTTGAAAATTTTCAAAAAGACCCTTGTTATTGAAATCGGTCTCTCTTTGTGTAAAATGTATATATGAACCCAGAAAAACGTATCGAAGGAATTAAAGAAAGAACAAGAAGTTGCGGTTAGACTCACAACACAAAGCTGTTCCAAAATTACCAAAAGTTCTCGAAAGAAACTTAGCATTATGCGGGTATCACAATGAACTCTTATATGACATTCACATATATATATATCTCATCAGGATATTCTATGATGGAAATTTTCGAAAAGTGGGTTTAATTATAGCTAGTCTATATGGTAGAGAGCTTGAAATTGTAATCACCAACTCATGTCTCAACGAACTTACAGCAATGAACATTCGCTAACATATGTTATAATTTATGATACGATGTAAGGAATTTATGAACGATGTATTTGGCGAAGATTATGGAGTGGTGTTCGAAGAGTGAATCGTATTGATCGAAAATATTCTGGATACGTAATAAAGAAGGATGATAAATTTTAATAAACAATCACCTCATAAAAAGACAAACTCAGAACAATTTAAGACCCACCAATGGAATTATGTATGTCGAATTCATCATCTTTGATATGTCTTTACAAAATATTTTAATTCACTTGTTTGGGAGCTTTATGAATTCGTCGATAAATACCCGAATACGAGTGTTCCTTTGGTACATATCTCTTTCAGAAACCGATAATAAACAACTCGAAAATTGTTGGTTTTCATACGAAGTACTTTCATTCATAGATATATTTGAAAATCATGGGGAATTATGAGATATGGCGTAACTTTGCAATAATAAACATAAATATAAATGACAATATATATTACACATAATATTTGAATACTATTTTTACTAGTTTTTAATGTCCTGCTCGGAATGAGGTTGTACAATATTAAATTATCTTTAATATGAACTAGCAAATTATCTCTCAGATATATGATTGACGGTATTTCATAAAATATGTGTTTATTGTACTATATATATAAAATTTCATGTACTTATTACGGTGTGCTTCGCGCGATAAATTAATTTTTTCATATTTCAATTAAATATTGTCTCTTCATAAATACCATACACAACATTAATTTGAATTTATTATATTTATATTCGAAAAAAAAATACTATTCTAAAACTCTTTAATTTCACATCTCTCTCACCTCTAATAATCGAGAGTAAGTCATATACTCTCGTTCTAAGTTTTAAATACCATAGTCTCTCATCTATTATGAGTTATATATATATATTGAGTGTTTATTTCAGTGGATTTTAATTATTTGAAGATGTTCTATAATAAGAACATGATGTCATTTTATTAAATAATACTTTAATTTGCCATATAAATATATAATATTTAATAAATTTATTATAAATATTATAATAGATAATTATTTAAATATTCTTATTTTATTTTTAATTTAATATTTTATGAGAATTTAAATTTAATGATGTGCAAAGATTATTAGTGAAAATAATTTTTGTGCTATTATTAAATTTGGTAATGTAATTTATCTCCAAGATACAGCTCACTCGTTGCTACCAGTATAATTTGTATTATTATTGGTTAGATGATATAGAAATGTTTGAGTCTATGGAATATTATAAATCTCGATCTGCCACATAAAAATGTTGTAGTCTCAATAAATATGTTAAGAATATGATTATAGCTCACTCATATATAATTTGTTTTTTGTTTTTATTATTAATTATAGTATTATTATAATTAGTGTATGTGAGTTATTTACCACTTATGAGTGGTTATAGTCCTGATTATATTATTACTATTATTATGTGAATTATATTGTGGTTCAGTTTTCATTTATTTGCAATAAATATATATTTGTTTAGATGGTAATACTATTTATATTAGGTATTATTTATATTCAATTATTATGTATTA
The DNA here is from genome assembly GCA_018340805.1 of Microvelia longipes. Taxonomy (NCBI): domain Eukaryota; kingdom Metazoa; phylum Arthropoda; class Insecta; order Hemiptera; family Veliidae; genus Microvelia; species Microvelia longipes. The sequence goes on along the minus strand of JACMZG010000144.1, from coordinate 6,973 downwards.
TGTGTATTTGTGTAATTGTATTATATTTATAAAGTTAAACTAATATATGATTATTATTATTATTTAAGTTTTTTTTTTTTTTATTTTTTTATGTATTATTAATTAAATTATTAATATAATAAGATAGTATTGTATTCTCTAATATATTATATATTATTATATAATATTATAATAAAGGATTGATTTTATTTATTCTTTATTATGATTAATAATATTATAATATAATTAATATTTATTGCTACTCCATAAATATATTTCACTAAAAGGCATCTATATTAATATTATTATAATATAATATCTAACCAAGTATTCATTATGTAATTAATTAATAATAAACAATTAATATTAACATTTATCAATGTTAACATTTATATATATATATATATTATACAAGTTGTGTAATTTAATTGTATTTTTTAATGATTGTCATTTTCATATCTATTACAATATTATTCATGTATTATTGTTATTGTCAGATTCATCCTTATTATTATTTATTGTTAGAATACATGGAGTTCAGAATTTAGTCTCGCTCTTTGATAATTTCACAATCTGCACAAACGCCTCAGTTAAAAATTATATTTCTCTAATAAACAAAGATTGAGATCCATATATCAAATATGAGTTATTTTATTTTCTCACAAAATTATATTATTATAATTTGGAGATCTATATATCAATTTCAAATATTCATATAACACTCTTTAAAGAGACTAATTCTGATTGTCATCATATAATGAAACTGATAAAAATTTTTCTCATAACGTTTTTATTCTAAATTTTCAAAATAAAACACTTAATTTGGACTTTCCAAATAATTAATTGGTTCAGTCATAAAATCCGAATATTTCAAAGAGATTTTTTTTCTACTAATAATACTATTTATTTGATCAACTAATTAAAATTTATTAAATATTAATAATTTATTCTTATTATATTAAATATTTTAAAAAATAATTTTTCCATCAATTTAAATTTATATAATGTTATTTGCTAAAGCTCGTATCATAATTTTCAAATTATAATTTACATCTTTACTTTTCTATTATATATAATTATTTATATATATTTTCTCTCTTATCATATAATATAATTTTATTTTTAAAGTTCAAAAAAATTACAATTTTTTTGTTAAAACTATCGTTAGTAAATATTATTTAAATAATTGTGTTGATGAACAAATTAGATTTTCTTAAGAGCTTTTTTTATTTATGTATATATTTTAAATAATACATATCTATGTCTTATTACAGAATTATTATTTAAAAATGAAATTTCCATGACCATAAAAAAGGTAAAAACAGGTCGGATTTCGTTTTACGAAACACACTTCTAACACAATCCCTCTTTTGTAAAGATGTGTTCTTTGATCTCTACGTATTCAAGTAGATCTTTTCCTGTAGCTGATGCTGTCTTCTAGGGACAATAGTAACATATCTGTTCGTCTTGACTCTTTCCTGTTTGCTTTGTTTCAATGTTTTACTAAGACTCACATCACCATTATTTGGATTGTATTTAATAGGTCTTTATTGTAAGTAATGGTATTCGTATACCAAATTATCTTAATCTTTATCGGAATAATCCTCGTAACATTTTTCTCTGTCTCTTATGATTTCATGGAAATGCATCCATAAAATACGAGTCCTTCAAACCAGAGAGTAATATTCTACGAGGTGTCTTCGTTTTGCGGCATCAAAGTAAATTCATTTCTCTATTCATTAATGTCTGTCCCAATCTGGGGGTTTTCCTTTCTTATTGTGTCGCATTAAGTCAATACTAATGAGAGTAGTTCTAAATTTTCTCTCGAATTGTCCGCTTGTGTTATGATACATGATAGCTCATGTAATGAAAGAACTATTCTTTTGAGTCAAGATTTTGATTGAATTCTTGTTGTAATTGCAAAGAGTCTGTGCATGGAAGTTTTATATAGATCAATAAAATGATCTCGTTCCCACATCAACTCTCGTAATTTTATCAACATAAATTTTATTTTCTGTTGTAACTTTTATTTCCACTCCTTTATTTTCTTCATCTTGTCTTTGTCAAGATAGTATTTTATCTGCAATAATACTATTTTTAATAAAAAAGATTATTTTATCTTTCTTTAATAAATGTCAAATATACCGCAGAATATATCTTTTCGGCCTAACTTTATCTCACAAGTATGTATAAATTAAGATCCATGTACTTTATAGTCTATAAATAACAACTCAAAAAGTCGGCTGGCTGGGCGTTTCTTTCGTCCTTTTTCAACCTCTCGCATTTTATATCCGTCATGCATCTTTAGCTTTTTTATGGTCATATCATGGTCTTTATTATGACCCAATCTCTTGTACTTACTCCACATGGTTCGCGTTATAAATGTACTTTAGGCTTCTACTTTTGCGTGCATTAACTCTGACTAATCACATCATCCAATAATGGATATAAGTGTCTTTTACAATAATTATTTGCTACTGTCTCATTTATTAATAATAGACCCTATGTATCTCAGGTTTCTTTATCATTAATCTACTTCCAACATTGTCTTGCATCTTACCACTTCTAAGGTGTACTATCTACTGTATTTTTAAGCTCATTCACTTATGAATTCTCTTTAATTTTTCCACCCTGGGGTCTTCATGTGTAATTAGTTATTGTTCACATGTTATCGACATATTCTCCTTTGGCCAACATATTCTGAACCATTCTGTATGGACGTTCCTTTTTCTTTATTCTAATATTATTTAATTTCTAAATCTTGACCCAAGCTCAATGATCCAAGTTGTATAATACTCTCTGTGATGAGTTGATCCGCTCATACAGCTCTCTCACCATAAAAAAGTATAGTTACTTACGTTTAGAAATAATTTGTAAAATTGAGAATTTCCAACTCAATGATATATCACAATTAATATACTTTCTACGTATATTTTACAGCAAAACACTCACAACTTATATTATATATATTATATTACGTTCTGTCTTATTATATTTAATTTACATATCTTATTCATTATTAAAATTATTATTATTGATGTTATGTATCTACTTATATTTTATAATTATTGATTAATTTACCATATTCATAATAATATATGAATTTGAACTTAATTAAATATATTATTATTATATTATTATTATATTCTTATATCATTCTATCTATAATCAATTACTCTCTATATATTATTGATATAGTATTCCCTATATTTCAATAGTATTTAATTTAATTTATATTTATTTATACTTTACCTCTGTATATTTATTATTTTATATTAAATTTACATCATATAATAATTGTCCTATTAGATTTTTTTCATATTAATTATTATTTTTATTGTTAGATGAATCTCAGAACAATTACTCTTAGTCTATTGCATATTTTCACACTTCTTGTAAATACAAGAAATTTCATTTATTACTTCAAAGTAAATACCTTTCAAGAATTTAGTCACAATACCACTTTGTTTGTTTTTAGTTTTTCACCATTTAAATTAAAGATTTTAATTATTTTTATTTATTTTGATTAATAATTATTATTATTTAATTAATTATATACTCTGTATATGAAATGTGTAAAATTTTTTAGTGTAAACTTTGGATATAAAATTGACATCCAACAATTTAAATAATAAAATGATATATTATTCTCAAAACAAGTTATAATTATCTAGTCGAATCTCTAATTAAATAATTTAATATATTAAAATATTATTATAATTTATTTTTATATAGATTTAGTTTCAAATTAATATATTATAAATATGTTAATAATTTAATAATTTGTTGGTAATACCTAAGTTTTCTCAATTCACTTTCTACCCACATTACTTTTATTATTAATTTACATGATCATAAAAATAATTATTATCACACATTCAAATATAAATAATTCTCGCTCCACAACGATTATTTAAATTTCAAAATAAACACTTATTTGGCACTTTCCAAATAATTAAATTTTTTTCAGTTCATTAAATATCAATTTTTCAAAAAGTTCACTTATAAAACACGTTCCTGTGGCAAACATAATAATTTTTTAATATTATAAATAAACTATTCATTCAAATTATGTGAGGAATAATTCTTATAAATTTAAAAAAATACAAAATTATTTTCTCCCAATTTAAACACACGATAAACCACGCACTCCTCCAAAGCACGAATCATTTAAATTTTCAAAAATAAAATACGTCTTTGACTTTCTAAAAATATTTTAATATTTTCAGTCATTAAAAATTTTTAATAAAGTTCAAAATTATACAATTTTTTTGTAAAATACTATCGAGTTAAAACGAATAATAATTTTTTTTGAAAAAACATTATTCTCTTATCAAAACATTTTCTTTATATATATTTCTCCAATAATACTGTACATTTATACTAAATATAATATATATATTAAAAGAAAATGAAAAATATACAAACACAAATACAAGAACAGAATTGTTTCGACTATTACACAAACACTACTCATAACAAATCCCACCTACTATCTATCAAGAATTTCTAATTGATCTCTAACGTTCAAGAATCTTTATCCGATCTTAGTAGTCTAAGAAATCCTAGGATAAACTTGTAACTATCATGTATATCTGAAACATACATTATGATATATAGCTCTCGCTCTCACAACTATTTATAAGACTACTAATCACACATATTATGGATCTTTTTTGGCACATACCTCACATAAAGGTATTATTTATCTTAATTAATCAGTATATATCTTTTTAATCACATTTTTCTCTCTTATTTCCCCATATTTTAACGTGAGTATACCCTCAACAGGTTTAGTTTGTAACTACAGTGACGCAATTTCTTTATACCCGCTTCTTTAGGCACTATTCAACACGCGTAGGAATTCATTCTCTCTCTTTAATGCTCTGCCCAATCTGGGGTTTCCTTCTTCACATGCTGTCGCTATATACTCACTCATGACATGAAGAATAAGTTATCTAAATTCCTTCTCCAGGTCAGACATTGTTCTCACCTCCCCAGTTTCTAACCCCAGTGTGTACTCTATGATGACGGACTGAACTTCAAAAACATTTTAGAGAGTATTCCATGTTAAATTGAAAGTCTCTTTCAGTGATTTAGAATCAAATGCTCTTCCACAATTCAACTCTAATACTCTCTCGGACATCTTGAACTTTATACTAATGCCTAGCGTTTCCCTTTTATGGTGTCTCCTCACACTAGTCTTGCCAAGAGATGACGTATCAAACCAACCTACAGTGAGCGTGCGTGATCTATCCTATACCGAGAATATATCTTTTTCGGCCTCTTGCACTGTCTACCTGTATAGTCTCACACACATCTAACTTAAATAACAACTCAAAATTCGGCTGGCTGCGTTCTTTCGTTTCAAACCTTCGTTTTTATGTCTGCACCTTCAGCCAGTGCTGACATGATACTCACCCGAGCTCTTCACGGCACAACCTCTTGTACAGTGATCTACTCCTCACAAACTCGCCTTTCGACTTAATCTCACCTGTACTGGTGTATCTCACCTCACTCTTTTCAAGCCTCCCCTAGGCATTGTCCATCAAAATCAAACTAACGCGTGATAGTTCTTCAAAAGATAAATTTATTAGTACTTAAATTTATTTTATTATCGCTGTATCCATGTTCTTTATCATTTATATCTTTAAACCTCATTGTTAAATATGTCTCTCTCTTGGACCACTCTACTGTTTTAACATTCTTGTCTTTAATTTTCCACCCTTGGGGTCTTCATGTGTAATTTAGTTATGTGCACATTGTATTCGCATTTTACTCCTGGCGATCATCATTATCTGGCATTTCGTGATGGAACGTTGCTCTTTTCTGTCTGTATTCTAATTTTATTGTTTGAATAAATGACTCCAAGTTACCACCATTGATCCACGAAGGTTTATGTACACTGTCCGATAGACTTACCCAGAACTACCCCAGACTTATCGCTTCATCGGGTTTACTAACTTCACGTCCAGTTTAAATTAACAAGGGTTACTTATCACTCACTCTACTTTTAGAAAATAAATGTGAGCTTATTCACACAAATGACATGAGGACTTATACCCTCCACACTCACGCCATAAGCACTCACTATACCCAACATTCTGCGCGGTTTTTCAAATAATTCCACAAAGGATATCTATTCACTGTCTATATTGGTGTGTTTAATTCTTACTACTCTATCCTCAGTTATTATTATTAACTTTATCCCCACATTTATTCACTGTATATTATTTATTATAAGTGTATCCCTCTCAATTTGTAGTCTATTAATATATATCTACTCATTATTTAAATTATTATTATTATGTGTTCATTAGATATATGTTGAACTCCTCTTATGATCATCTGAAAAGACACATTTTATCTAAATTAGTATGTATTAATTTATGTCAATAATTGAAGATTAATTATTTATATTGTGGTAATATAATTATATCTCACTTAAATTATTAATATGTTTTGTATATATTATATTTTAATAAATTTTGATGTTATTTTTCATATTATTACTCTTGATGTATTATAGTATAATTAAATTTATTATTTTATTTTTTATATTTACTGTTAGCTGATTTGAAAAAGTCAGATAATTTTTAACTTTGATATTTTTGAGTGTTGCAACATATTAAATATTCTCACTTCTCACACACGAAACCAAGAAATATAGTCAACTCGATGGATGATATTGTTAAATGTTTTTTTTCTTATCTACTTATTATGTTATTTTAGTGTATTGTATTATTGATTATTATTATGGATTACTCGTGTCCACAGAACTATGAAAGTTCAGATTAATATAATATGTGTCTTTCCCGAATTTAAACTGGACCGAACTAAATCTCCTACTAATATGATACAATTTATCTCCGGCAAAAAGAAAGCCCAAAGCATAGGCTTCACAATAATTTTGTTTTTTTGTCAAAAAAAAATATTAAATAATGTTGTTGCTAAATCTCAATATATTTATTTAAAATTTAAATAAAAATGAAAA
>JACMZG010000143.1:41971-44305 GCA_018340805.1 Microvelia longipes | reverse complement strand
TGTAGACGAGTCCTAATACGCTCACCGTTGTTAAAGAATTTTGAATCATGAAATATTTATTAAAGAAATAGAAGATAAACATTTAGATTTGTGTTTCTCAAAGAGAATTAAGAGCTAAAAACTTTGAACAGTCACTTTAAAAATTTACCTTTAAAATTAATTTTTTATTAAATTTACATTTTTTTTAAAAATTTAATCTTTTACTTTATTTAACTTTATTAATTTAAATTTCTTCTTCATTTAACTTTCATTAATTTTATTTATTTTAATATTTTTTAAATATTTTTCCCACTTAAATAATTATTCAAAAAATATTATCATAAATTAAATTAGATTGGCAGCAAAAGTTTTTAAAAAAAACCATCAGACGCTGAAATCTCAATAAAATTGATATGTAATTAATCTTTTTCTTACACACTTATTTATAAAATTGTTTAAATTTTAAAATTGTTTTAATAAATTTAATTTAAAATAATTTTAACAAGAAATAAAATATCATCATAAGGTAAATCATCATTTGGCCTATTTTTATCAATCGTTGAAAAAACAAATAGTTAAAAATTAATTATTAATACTATAACTAACTACTAACTACTACTTACTATTAACTAGCTATTTTTAATAATAATAATAATAATGAGATAATAATAATAATAATAAATAATAATAATATAATAATAATAATAATAAGTAATAATAATAATAATATAAATAATAATAATAATATATAATAATAATAATATCTATTAATAATAATAATTATTAAATTAATTTAATTTAATAATTATTTTTTTTAAATTCCCGAAAATAATTCAAATTTTCATTGATGATTTTTTTTAAATTAGAAAAATTATATAATTCATCTTCGAAATAGAAATAATTTTGTTTTAATTTTCAAATCTTTAAAATATTAATTAATTTATCTACATCATTTTCTAATATAATAACATCAGCTAGTAATTAGATTAAGATTAGAATAAAATGAAGCCAAAACATAATTCATCGAGAAAAATATAATTAAATCATCTAAAGAATTGTAATGTGACTTGTCCTCATTAAGTGAAGGATCAGGTTTTTATATGTTAATTTAAAGAAATGTTAAACTTTCAAAAATAAGAATTTATAGTTTTCCTTCTGGATATATTTCTAATATATGAAAACCACAAGAATTAAAATTATACAAAGACTGTTTTTTGTTAACAAAAATATATATAACGCTTTGAAAACATGGATTTGATAGTTTTACTATTCATAATTTATTTTAATTATAAATAATTTATTTTGATTCTAGGATAAAAAAATAAATATACAATAAATAAATAAATAAATAAAATAAATAAATAAATAAATAAATAAATAAATAAATAAATAAATAAATAAATAAATAAATAAATAATAAATAAATAAATAAATAATATAAATAGATAATAAATAAATTTTTGCGATTTCTAAATAAATACATAATAATATAATATAATATAAAAGATAATATATATAATATAGATATAAGATAATATAATATAATATAATATAATGTAATATAATATAATATATATAATATAATATACATAAATATATATAAATAATAAAATATAATAATATAAATATACACCCATCCCTCGCTTAACGAAAATTCTTTTTTACAAACTTTCTCTATAACGTAATTTTCAAAATTAACCAAATTTTTTGGTTTCGAAAAACCCGTCTAACAAATTTCCTATAACAAAAGTTTTGTTTAACGAAATTTTGTTTTAGCGAACAACTTTTCGTGAACCGAATTAAATTTCGTTAAGCGAGGGATAGGTGTAATATAATATATATAATATAATATAATATAATATAATATAATATAATATAAATAAAATATAAATATAATATAATATATATAATATATATAAATATATATATATTCAATTTTCTCATATTTCACTTTTAATTTCCACTAAACAAAAAATTCTTTAAAAACAAAATAAATTTTCTTTATTTTCTTTTTCTAAATAAATATTTTTTTATTTAACAGAAATTATTTTTTTCAGTGGTCACTTTTATTAATTATTTTTAAAGAATTTTAAGACTAAAATTTGAGAATTCATTAATACTTTTAGAATGTGGGTCAATTTTATAAGGTGGTCACCTCGGGGAGTTGGTCACTTTGCCGAGAATTCATCTGTAATAAAATCTAATTAACAATATAACATAATATAATAAAAGTAAAAAAAATAAAATAAATAAAAAATAAAAAAAATAAACTTTTATTGATATAAAGTAAAATAAATATTAAAAATTTCATTTTTACATTGATTTAAATAATTTATTTGTTTATCAATTGTGTTC
>JACMZG010000143.1:26971-36971 GCA_018340805.1 Microvelia longipes | reverse complement strand
TTAGGATTCTGATGATTGTTTCTTCATCTTGTTTAACTACGGCATTCAACGAAATGTATCTGCTGAATTGATCAATAATTCCGATTATATATTTTTTATTTTGATAATTTCCTTTCAAGGGTCCACAGCAATCTATAAAAATAGATTGAAAAGGAAATTTAGCATTACTTGAGAAATTATCTTCTTTAACTTTATAGTAAGTGCTTTCCGTTTTTGGCAATGTTCACAAGTATCAATTATTTTTTACCATTTTTTTCATATTTTCCATGCTATATTCATGTTCAATATAATCTAAAACTTTTTGATATCCTGCATGACATAATAATTTATGTGTATTATTAACGAATTCGGCTCTGACTGTTTTTGGAATCCAAACTTTATTATTTGAAGTCATTATCGTTCCGTTGAATAATTTAAAGTTATTAATTTCATCATTGTTTATTTTATCTCTCAATTCTGTGATTTCTTCATTATTAGTTTGCCAATTTCCATCTTTTGTTTCATTCATTAATGATAAAATTCTTGTCTTTAGTCTACCCGATTTTGCAGCTGTGTGATTCATCAAACACTCAGTGCATTTATCCATATTTCCTCTTGATAGCGCATCAGCATTAGAGTGTAATTCTCCTTTTCTGTATTCTAAAAGCATATCTAAACTGCTTAGATAATTGATCCACGTTTGAAATTGTGGCGTTATTGGTTTCTTTGTAGTAAGCATAAAAGTGATCGCTTTATGGTCTGTTCGTAACTTAAACTTTTTCCCGTATAAATAATGTTTGAAATGATTCGTGAAGAAATATATAGCCAATAATTCTTTTCGAGTGATACAGTAACCAATCTCGTGTTTATTCATAGCATGCGAGCCATATGCTATTACTCTTTCTGCTCCATTTTCATCAATTTGTGATAAAACTGCTCCAATGCAATCGAAACTTGCGTCTGTATCTAAAATAAATTCTTCATTGAAATTTGGATATGCTAAAATCGGTGCTTCTGTTAATTTTTTTTTTCAATGCTAAAAATGCTTCTTCACATTCATCAGTCCACAATAATTTATCAGATTTACTTCCACATAAACTTTCCAAAACTCTTGAATATTTTGAATAATTTTTTATAAATTTCCTGTAGTAGTTTCCTAATCCTAGAAAACTTCTTAAATGTTTAATGCAATTTGGCTTCTGAAATTTCATTATTACTGATATCTTCTCTGGATCAGTTTCTATTCCTTCTTCTCCAATAATATATCCTAAGAACTTTATCTTTGTTAAAATGAATTTACATTTTTCCGGACTGATTCTTAGACCGGCTTCTTTGATCTTTTGAAATATTTTTTCTAATCTTCTCATATGTTCTTCCAGTGTTTCTGAGAAATAAGTATGTCGTCTAAATAAACTAGTGCTTCTTTCCAATTTAAAGAGCCAAGCACAGTGTTCATCAGTTTCTGAAATGTCGCCGGGGCTGCTGAAATGCCAAAAGGCATCCAAAAAAATGACTTGACCTAGTAGAAAAGGTTTTTTTCTTTTCTTTAATTCGACTTGGTAATATGCGTTTCCTAAATCGATCGTCGAAAAATATTTAGATCCATGCAGTATTTCTAGCATTTCTTCTATATTAGGCATCGGATATGCTGGTCTAGAAGTTACTTTATTTAATTGGCGAAAATCTAAACATAATCTGATTTGTTCTTTATCTTTTTTTAGAACACAGACAAGAGGAGTATTCCATGGTGAATTACACCTACTAATAATTCCAAATTGTTCTAAATTATCAATAACATCTTGTATTTTACTTTCTAAATGAACAGGTTGTCTTCGAGGTTTCATCAATATTGGAGCGCTATCTGTTATTATTTCATGTTTTACTAACTTTGTACATCCTATGTCCCACTTGTGAGCCATAAAAATACCACAATATGTTTTAATTAGTTTATATAACATGTGGTCTTTATTTATTTTAATATCCGAATTGCTTTCAAAAATCGTTCATTATCATCCGTTATTTGGTTTATTTTTAAATAAATCCTTAAATCTATTTTTGGCGAAATTTTCTTAGCTACGTAGAATTTAATTATTTTCGTTTCTTTATTAATCGTAACGTATAATCGACAAATTCCTTCTATTTCTAAAGAACTGTTATTTGCACAAAAAATATTAATATCCGGTTTTATAATATCAACTGTATTCATCATTTTTTCTTATAACTGATTTTTCTACCACATTGACCTTTGCTCCTGTATCTAAAAGAGCATTTACTAAAACACCATTCATATTTATTTCTATGCTAGGACGTCCATTCATTTTATCATATTCTATATATTATGTCGTTTCAAAGAGTCTTCTCTTATATTATATATATCGTCTTTAGAATTATCATTTTCACACTTATATATTTTATTTACATTCTTAGATTCAAAATTAATATTACATATATTATTATTATAATAATTTTTCATGTCAAAATAATCAGGCATACAATATCCAACATGGCATTCATTTTGGCAATCATACTCAATAAATCTATCTTTGTAACATTCATTTTTTTTCAACACATTCAAATCATCAGACATACAAACAACATTCTCATTCAACATACATTCATTGCTGACATTAAAGCTACTTACATTTAATGGATCGCCCCGACTACCTCTTCGACTGACGGAGCGTAAGCATTTGGGTATTCTCTGTATTCATCAGTATCGTCCTCGTTCATCACCGCCATTGGTCTTGCTTTATCATCTGAATATCGTTCGTCATTACGTCGATAATTGCGAGAATAATTGTTTTGGTTTCTCTGTGTATTTTTGTAACATACCTTCTTCAAGTGACCATTCTGTTTACATAAAGAGCATCTGATATTGGGACATTCTCGTCGAATATGACCTGGTTCATGACATGCCCAGCATACTTTTGTTTCTCGATATCTTTGTTCCGTATTTCTATTTTGGTGATTATTCTTCCATGATAATTTGTTTCTTTAATTCTCGATTCTCTTCCATGGTCCATTGATTTTTGTCTGAATTCTTTCCTTGTATACTGATTTCTCTTCATTACATCAGCATTAGGTTGGTTTTATTAGCATTTTCTACAGTTTTTGGTGTTCCATCATGTCTTCTTTTCAATCTCTATTTCCGCATCTTTTATTAGAGTTTATTAATCGTTATATCTTCCCTATGATTTTTGTTGGTCGTCTTCTCATACTGTCGCATTTCCTTTATTTGATATTTATTATCACCAGACACGTAAGTCTAAGAATAGAAACAGGTAGGTTAACTTCTGCTTTATGATTCTTAAATTTATTTGTGATATTGATTAATTAATATTGACTTGGATTCTTCACTAATATCAATCTTCTTGAAATAATTGTTTGTGGCTGTAGCTCTCAGAGTACTATCCTACGTAGGTGTAATGCAGCATTTAATTGATAGATCTCTGCATGGATGATGGGTTTACTTGAAATATTATTCCGCAGATGAGCGCTTATCTATTAACATTATGTCTTGAGAGAGGATTCAGTTCAGACCATATTCTGCATAGGGAATTCATCGAATGACGTACGTTTCGGCTATCTTGAAGATTGATTTGTGGATAATCTAGTTGCCTTAGAAGAAAACATCTTTATTGATAGGATTCCACTAATAATATAATCGTAACTCCCTTGCATGATATATGGTGAGGTTCTGTTCGTTGTGCATTGGTCTGATCACTCTAATTTCCTAAGATCGCGCGATCTCCGAGCTACACACCATAAAAATGGTCTTACTCGCGTGTTGTTGCCAACTTTGAGCATCAAGACTGGAAATACGTATTTATATCTTGGTTGCGTGGAATCGCACGCATACCGGTAATAGTCACGTTCAAGCCAATTGGGACATACATCAGATGAAATTACTATAATATTTTATAATAAATAAAAGAGAGCAATAATAGTCAAAACAAATATCTACAACCTAATTTACACAAAATAACAGCATATAATCAGACAAATATTAGTCAAAGTTTAGATCAGATCTGTTGCGATTAAGTAAAAGTGTTTGGCCTGATAATGTCTATGTTATGATTGTAAATGTTCAATATCAAATGCGCTCAAATAGGTGCAGCAGAGTAACTAGAATCACAAAGATACGAAGTCAGATCCATATGCAAGCGATAGCGAACATAATACAACACATTCAATAGACAAAGTTTACCAGCAATAGCCTATTAACCAAAGAATGAAGAGCAATGTGTCCCCCATGAGACATTCAAAATGCACACCAGGACGTTGACCTGGTCTGCCGCCAGCATTTTTTAAATAAATAAGATTGCGGTGGGGCTGTTAGGAATTCCTCACGTTGCCTTATCAATTTTACTGCCTCGTATTTCTGAGTGTAGCTCGTGAACTTCTATCTGTGTTATTTTAGGATATCTTCATTGGTTCTCTTCGTTTTCTATCGGTCTATACCCTTACTTTTCGTATTTGCATATACTAGAACACTATCGCACTATTTAAAATATTTCTGTTTGGTTTCATATAATATTTTAATACATTAAATAATAAATTTTTAAACATCATTAAAATCTTTATTCTATTTAATACTATAAATTACATCTATATAATTATATCTTGTGATCGAAGATGGTTTGTGTGTATTGATCTAACCTCATGTCAGCCAATTCATATTCAATCAATTCAACGCAACACACTATTCATCTTAATCACAATCTATTAATTCTAAACATTCCCTAACTAATAATAATATATATAATAATAATAATAATAATAAAAGTATTTAATATAATAATAATTAATATTAATATAATTAAAATGAATTAATATATTAATATGAATTTAATTATTATCAATGTAATTCATTTATAGATTTACACAATTCACTCAAGCGCTATGGCACTGACATGAATGTTTTCCGATTGAAGAAAGTTAGTCTTTATTTATGTTAAATTTTGGTTTTCATTTCATTTGATATTAAACTGATGCCAACCGAGAAAACGAACAATGAATTAAAACATAATTTGTTGGAACTATTATTTCTGAAATGGAGAGATTTATTTAATATCTGGTTTATTTATCATTTTTTCAATTACAAAATTTAATCGTAATTTGAAATTGGAATTAGAATAAACATTTCTATTGATAATACATAACTTTCTGATAATTCCTACTAATTTTATAGTTGGTTTTATTTGATTTGCTAATTGTTTATTTTTAAATTACCTTTTAATTTGTTTTCTTAGAAATTTTCCTTTAGAAAAGCTACAAAAAACAAAATGCACCATAGAATAATGTAAATCAATCTCTTTTTTCATTCTAGCCATTTCTTTATAAAACCTTATATTAAATGGCAGTCTATGTGATTCAAGTTACACTTGAATACTTGTAATAGCTCAACTATATCAACAACTACCTTTATATACTATGTAGAATTATAGGTTTTCACAAATGAGAAATATAGTTATTGAATTATATTTATTAAAAGTATCATCATCATCATCATGCATCATCATACATCATCCATCATCATCATCATCATCATCATCATCATCATCATCATCATCATCATCATCATCATCATCATCATCATCATCATCATCATCATCATCATCATCATCATCATCATCATCATCATCATCATCATCATCATCATCATCATCATCATCATCATCATCATCATCATCATCATCATCATCATCATCATCATCATCATCATCATCATCATCATCATCATCATCATCATCATCATCATCATCATCATCATCATCATCATCATCATCATCATCATCATCATCATCATCATCATCATCATCATCATCATCATCATCATCATCATCATCATCATCATCATCATCATCATCATCATCATCATCATCATCATCATCATCATCATCATCATCATCATCATCATCATCATCATCATCATCATCATCATCATCATCATCATCATCATCATCATCATCATCATCATCATCATCATCATCATCATCATCATCATCATCATCATCATCATCATCATCATCATCATCATCATCATCATCATCATCATCATCATCATCATCATCATCATCATCATCATCATCATCATCATCATCATCATCATCATCATCATCATCATCATCATCATCATCATCATCATCATCATCATCATCATCATCATCATCATCATCATCATCATCATCATCATCATCATCATCATCATCATCATCATCATCATCATCATCATCATCATCATCATCATCATCATCATCATCATCATCATCATCATCATCATCATCATCATCATCATCATCATCATCATCATCATCATCATCATCATCATCATCATCATCATCATCATCATCATCATCATCATCATCATCATCATCATCATCATCATCATCATCATCATCATCATCATCATCATCATCATCATCATCATCATCATCATCATCATCATCATCATCAATCATCATCATCATCATCATCATCATCATCATCATCATCATCATCATCATCATCATCATCATCATCATCATCATCATCATCATCATCATCATCATCATCATCATCATCATCATCATCATCATCATCATCATCATCATCAATCATCATCATCATCATCACCATCATCAATCATCATATCATCATCATCTATCATCATCACCAACTGCCGATGAATAAAAAAGAAATTGAATTTCTTGCGTTAAATAGATTTAATACAATTGTTTTACTTTGAAATTTTCATAAATATATCAAACATTTTCAAAAGGTTCATGGAATTTTAATCGATTATTTCTGGTTCTCTATAGCTAAGATTTATAAAATCATTTCTATAATAATTGCTTGTTTCAGCAAATCGAAAGATACTGTCATCGTAACTGTTGGGAATGTTCTAGAATAGATTGTGTTGATTGTATGATGTGTGTGCGTGAATGATTGATTGATTGCTGACACTGAAGTTGATTACATCACAAACCTCTTTCGCACAGATTCTATATATATATGTGTATACATATATAGTAGAACTGTCTTTTGTTTGTGTTAATAAATATTGTATTATGTCTTCTGAATCTTACATGCGACCACGCCAGTTTCGTATTCAATTATGCAGTTGGCAAAAAAGCCAGAACCATATGTTTGCGGAGACGATCTGAATGATCTTTTTGGAAGAATGCCACAGATTCTTTGAAATCACTCACCAGGGAGTTACGAAAATATTATATTAAAGTGTTTATTTCCAAAGATGCCCAACAATTATATGAAGAAGTATCGCCTGACATATCTGACTATCAAGACAGATGTAAGATAGCTTTCGAAAATCAAGAAATCTGGCAGAAGATCTGTCTAAAGCTCTAAATTACAGGAAGGGATCTGACTCTAGCACAAAAATATTTTCATAAAAATAAATAAAAAAAATTAACCACTTTTCCTTTTAGTTCACTGTCTCGGTGATAAAAATATCAAAAAGAAATGCGCATGAGAGACGCCACAAAAATCAAGGAGATTAAAGATTTAATTAATAAAGTGGAAGAGATTGAAAAAGAAGACATGATGGAACACCAAACTGTGGAAATTAATGCTATAAAACCAACCTATGCTGATGTAATGAAGAGAAATCAGTATACAAGGAAAGAATTCAGACAAAAACCAATGGACCATGGAAGAGAATCGAGAATTAAAGAAACAAATTATCATGGAAGAATAATCACCAAAATAGAAATACGGAAAAAAAGATATCGAGAAAAAAAGTATGCTGGGCATGTCATGAACAGGTCATATTCGACGAGAATGTCCCAATATCAGATGCTTTTATGCAAACAGAATGCCACTTGAAGAAGGTATGCTACAAAATACACAGAGGAACCAAAACAATTATGCTCGCAATTATCGACGTAATGACGAACGATATTCAGATGATAAAGCAAGATCAATGGCGGTGATGAACGAGGACGATACTGATGAATACAGAGAATACCCAAATGCTTACGCTCCGTCAGTCGAAAGGTAGTCGGGGCGATCCATTAAATGTAAGTAGCTTTAATGTCAGCAATGAATGTATGTTGAATGAGAATGTTGTTGTATGTCTGATGATTTGAATGTGTTGAAAAAAAATGAATGGATAGATTTATTGAGTATGATTGCCAAAATGAATGCCATGTTGGATATTGTATGCTGATTATTTTGACATGAAATTATTATAATAATAATATATGTAATATTAATTTTGAATCTAAGAATGTAAATAAAATATATAAGTGTGAGAATGATAATTCTAAAGACGATATATTATATATATAGAGAAGACTCTATGAAACGACATAATTATATAGAATATGATAAAATTGGACGTCCTAGCATAGAAATAATATGAATGGTGTTTCAGTAAATGCTCTTTTAGATACAGGAGCAAAAGGTCAATGTGGTAGAAAAATCAGTTATAAGAAAATGATTGAATATTATAAAACCGGATATTAATATTTTTTGTGCAAATAAACAGTTCTTTAGAAATAGAAGGAATTTGTCGATTATACGTTACGATTAATAAGAAACGAAAAATAATTAAATTCTACGTAGCTAAGAAAATTTCGCCAAAAATAATAGCGGGGATAGATTTACTGGATAAATTTAATATTAAACTGATAATTTTAGGACGAGAAATAAATTTAATGATAATTATAAATTTCATACTTCTGGCAAGGAATACTTGCGTTAGATTTAAAAAATAAACCAAATAACGGATGATAATGAACGATTTGTGAAAGCAATTCGGATATTAAAATAAATAAAGACCATATGTTATATAAACTAATTAAAACATATTGTGGTATTTTTATGGCTCACAAGTGGGACATAGGATGTAACAAAGTTAGTAAAACATGAAATAATAACAGATAGCGCTCCAATATTGATGAAACTCGAAGACAACCTGTTCATTTTAGAAAGTAAAATACAAGATGTTATTGATAATTTAGAACAATTTGGGATTATTAGCAGGTGTATATTCACCATGAAATACCTCTTGTCTGTGTTCTAAAAAAAGATAAAGAGCAATCAAATTATGTTTAATTTTTGCAATTAAATAAAGTAACATCTATAGACAGGCATATCCGATGCCTAATATAGAAGAAATGCTGGAAATACTTGCATGGATCTAAATATTTTTCGACAATTGATTTAGGAAACGCATATTACCAAGTCGAATTAGAAGAAAGTTCAAAAGAAAAACAAGCCTTTTCTACTAGGACAAGTCAATATTGTTTCAACAGGATGCCGTTTGGCATTTCAGCAGCTCCGGCGAACTTTTCAGAAACTGATGAACACTGTGCTTGGTTCTTTAAATTGGAAAGAAGCACTATTTATTTAGGACGGACAATTTATTTTTCTCAGAGAAGATTAGAAAAAATATTTCAAAAGATCAAAGAAGCCGGTCTAAGAATCAGTCCGGACAATGTAAATTCATTTTAACAAAGATAAAAGTTCTTAGGATAGTTCATTGGAGAAGAAGGGAATAGAAATGATCCAGAGAAGATATCAGTAATAATCGAAATTTCAGAAGCCAAATTGCATTTTACATTAAGAAGTTTTTCTAGGATTAGGAAAGTACTACACAGGAAATTTATAAAAAATTATTCAAAATATTCAAGAGTTTGTGAGAAGTTTTATGTGTGAACAGTATCTATAAATTTCCATTTGTGGATTGATGAATGTGAAGAAGCATTTTTCAACATTTAAAGAAAACATTATACAGAATCTCCGATTTAGCATATCCAACAATTTCAATGAAAGAATTTTATTTTAGATACAGACGCAATTTCGATTGTATTGGAGCATTTTTATTACAATTTAATGAAAATGGAGCAGAAAGAGTAATAGTCATATGGCTGCGCATGCTATTAATAAAAACACGAGATGCGTTAATGTTTTAACTCGAGAAGAATTATTGGCTAATATTTCTCACGAATCATTTTCAAACACTATTTTTATATGGAAAAAAGGCTTTTAAGTTAGAACAGACATAAAGCGATCACAT
>JACMZG010000143.1:0-26938 GCA_018340805.1 Microvelia longipes | reverse complement strand
TTAACGTTTTGAGCCTCTTTCTAAAATGTACTCCCAAAAGCCCAAAAACAAATGTTTTTTTATTATTATTGAAATTATTTTGTGTTTATTGTTTATGGTAAATTCGGGTATTAATTAACATCAACTGAAGACTACAATGTTTATTTCAAAAGCGGTCAAATGACCGCCATCGGTAGAAATAGGATATATATAATTGTCGGGTAGGTTGTGTTAAAAGTTTGGTTTAAAATTTCTTTCAAATACCACAATCAAATTAAATATTTGTAATCAACTTAAATTGACTTCAAAAGATCATATATAATTTTAAAAGTTATTTTTCCGAGAGGTTAAGAGTTGGTTAAAATATTTACGTTGATCACTGCCTTTTTGATATCCAGTTTGTTTACCTCTATTAAGTTCCAGCTGACTTCAATGGGAATTTCTTTAGATTTGATGACGACGTTCCATGTTAATTTATTAGTTTCCTTAACCTTCTCATATGCAGATATCTGAAAATAAAATGTTTTCAATTTACTACCTTTTACGGAGTAAGTAAAACAATGCTCTATGAATTGGGCATTAAAATTCATCTGTCTACCGTGTTTCCCGAAGATATAGACCTACAGAAAATAAGACCTAATAAAAATATAATATATCAAAATGTTATATGTTTATTCATTAATCTTTTTATTTTTATGCTGAATTATTCTATATGAATATAGGCTGATCAGAATATATTACTTTTTATTTAATTTGAAACATTTATGCAATTTATGTTGAAAATCTAACTCTCGATAAAGTGTGTTGCAAAAGAAAAAGTACCTCTGTTGAAAATAAAAAAACGATAGTGAGCAGCTCATGTGAATTCTTAAGATGGTAACGTAATATGTTAGGAATATTTAGATATTTTATGTAATACATGGCGATAAACATATCATATAGACACATAAAGCATCCTTGCAGATTGTTTTGCCGATTTCCCTTTGTACTTTTGCATGTTTAGAAATTATTGTTTTTTACGCTGGGAAAAATTTAGTTTTTAATATTTTTCTTTTATTAATGTAAAGTTCCCGAAAAGTGTAAGGTTATTTTATATTCTTTAAAAAAAAATAAGACGGTAATTCTTATACCGGTATTGAATTTATTTTTGTCAATACT
Organism: Microvelia longipes; assembly: GCA_018340805.1. Taxonomy (NCBI): domain Eukaryota; kingdom Metazoa; phylum Arthropoda; class Insecta; order Hemiptera; family Veliidae; genus Microvelia; species Microvelia longipes. The sequence goes on along the minus strand of JACMZG010000143.1, from coordinate 25,801 downwards.
GGTAATACCGGTATAATCGGTATTCAAAATTTTTTTCCATAAAAACTGGATGTATTTCATTATGTACATTGTACATACATGATAGTTATCAATGATTGTTTTTATTTTGAGTAAAACATATAATACATTATGTAAAATTATATCAAAACAATTATTTTATTGTGACTCGAAAAATTGCTCTTCAAAGCATTTTAATGCGTCCAACCAAGATTTATTGTAGTACAAATAATCCATCTGCAGAGGACACTCGCTCTGATTCTCAACTGATTTGGGATGCTTGATGACAGAATTTAAATACTTCCCCCTATGATTTTGTATGAATAATAGTTCTAGCTCTGTCTCTTTATGCCTTTGATATTTTTTGTCTGTAACAGGAGATTTTTCATCATTACTGATGACATTAACAAGTTCTGTACGTGAATTTTCTTAAATTATTGTTAAGTTACTAACATCACGCGGTTTCTCCGCGTTAACTGTATCTTTTTGAGGAAGCAAGCGCTTCTTTAATTAGCTATACAATAGTTTCTATATATAGATGATTTTGCATGTCATATTAAAGTGGTTTTGAAATACTTACATCTATTTCTAAATTATTTTAAGGTTAGTGTAGGAACACTATTACGTCAGAAAGACTCGTTAGACTTTTTTAAAGCGATGTATGAAAATGTCCTTAAGTTGGCAGCAAAGTACAGTCTACTTTGTGATAACTCATCAAGTATTAAACTTTAGTACACGTCAGCCTTACAAAGGTTTTTGATTCCTACATGCAAAGCGTTTGACTGCAAGTTTTATTGGACGCAGCACAAAAATTATGTCACCCAGAACTGTTATTCGGGACCATTGAAATCAACTGTTATTCAATCAAACTCTTTTGAACACAGTACACGAAGCTCCAAAAATCGTTTCTAACATGTGATATATGAAGCCTTAATAAATTGCACTCAAAATTTAAAATACTATTTAATTTTACAAAAAAATAATTGACAAATTCTCGTTTTAATTTGTTCAATATAGTGTTATCAAAAGTAATTAAATATTCCAAAGGCTTCCAAGTATAATAAAATTTATTTAAATTAGACGTTAAACGTTCTAAAATATAAGGAAATTAATAAATATTTAAATCTTAATTTTGTTGAAATAAGCTTACTAAAAATAGTAAACTTCAGGTTTTCATCAATTAAGTCGGACTGATTTTAGTTGCAGCTAATACCAATTGAAAACATGCTCTTTCGAGTCCACACTTATCGCAGAATCGCAAAATAGTAAATGTTGCTCAAGACACTTCCTCTTATTTCTGCTCATAATGACTTTATTTCGCGACGGGTTATGATCTTGCCAGGGTTGCTTCTGAGCGCTCATATATTCATGTTATATTTATAGTGTTTTACTAGTTTCAATTCGAATTTTCTTAAATCTTTCATTTTAAGTGGTAAACTGTTAGATATAACTTGAACAGATTCAATATCTCACGATTTTAAGTTAAACGATATCTATACTTTTTTCATTGCAAAATTGACTTGCTTGTGCGAGTTCGATGATTCTTGCCTTTAGATGGCTGATTAAAAATGTTGAATTTCTAAAACGTCGACCTCGTAAAGATAATAATCAAAGCATATTTTGTTTGGGTTGTAAAGAATTGATGAAACATCAGAATATTTTATTCGGTCTTTCTTTAATGCGTTTCAAACTAATTCATTTTAAGCTTCTTACGTTAGCATGCCATTTCTTTTGATAATTCATACTACATGGGATTGAGATTGCACGTCTGTCAGTTATTTAAATTTTATCCTTCCCAACCAAATGCTTCTACAGCTCAGTTTTACTTGGCTGTAATATAAATAATCACATTATTTAGTTAAATCCGCTCTCCAAAGTAAAGCTAAAGTCAGTTCAATCAATAAGACTCTTCCTACATACTATCTCTAACATCGACAAAAAACGCTCGGCATGTTCAACAAAACTATTTCCATCTAGAGTTATTAGTCTGTGATTAACTCTTTCTCCTTTGCAATAATGTGCTGTTAACTTTATCATTTTGTGAGGAGACATTTTGAACAATCTGACAATTTTTGAATTTCTTAAATTAATGTTGTTAGTATTTTTTTTTTCAAATGGGATTTTTAAAAAAATAGACACATTGGTTATTGCTTCGGCGCCGCCTTTAATTATCTAAATATTCAACCACCTCATATTTTCGTCTGATTTCAGGAATTGATGAATTCTATTGAATTTATCGTTTTCCATTATGATATTCTTTCTATTTTTAGTTTTAGTTTTGTATAGATTTTTAACAACCGGGGGCCTTAAAATTGTTTTTTTATAAATTCCATGGTTTCAACCAGCAGTGACTGAATTATATTCAAATGCCCGTAGACAATGTTCTTCATGACTGCCGCTCATCGGTTGTACTCACTAACTAACGTCAACCATAGGAAAATCAAATTTAGTCAATTTATCTTTAAGAAGTTTGAGATATTTCTCAGCATGCATAATTTCCATGAATTCTACTAGGCCCAGGAATTCAAATGCTTATTATTTCCATTGGAGAGTTATGTTTAATTTCTAAGATGTTTGTGATGTCCATTCATCGGTAGTGTGTTACGAAATGATCATTTCAAGTTTATATGTTAACATTTTCTTGGTGGCTTGTTGAGAACGTTTCCTGCTTTAAAGTAATTTATTCATTTAAGTATAAATAAATTAGAGTTATTAGAATAATTTAATAGAATTGATTAAATTAGTAAAACTGGAAAATACTACTGTTAATAATCAGGATAAATACGTACAATTTACAAAACTTCTGTATCACATACGTTTAAATTAATGATGTATCGTTCAATTATAAAGAAATGAGACTTCATTTTAACATAGAAAAACGGAAGAGTTATTTTACTGAACATATATTTTTCAGTGAACCTTTTAAAACTTCTATAATTAACAATTACCATTATTGCCAGAATATTTCAATCCCTTTGAAAAAGACAAAGTCGAAAATTCGATAACAAACAAATAATTCAGAAATTTAAAACAAATATAAAAAAAATATTTTGATCGTAGGCTCTATAAGATTCTGTATAATTAAGTTATTATATTCTTTAAACATTTTTTATAAGATGGAAACTTTGCTTTTCTTTATATATACGACAAGACTTGAAAAGTATATATTTGTTTTTTGCTTTAATACGTTTGAAATCCAAAAGTGAACAAAATTAAAATTTACGGTAATAAATTAGTTAGTTAAATTCTAGTTTACAGTGATAATCAAATAATAGTTTCATTCGACGACTCCAATAATAGATATTACTTGCTTTCAGTTGAACCTAAACGTTAATTAATTTTAATTACTATTTATTAATTTACAACTAATCAATCTGAACAATTAAATGACAGGAAATAAATGCGGAATTAAGGTCTTTAAAATTATATTAAGAATTTCATAACAAAATTTGATTCTGCTAACCAAGAAAATAATATTAGATATTAATCATATCAAAGAATCGACAAAACTTCTGTAAAATAAAAAAATACAAACAGTGCAGAAAATTATAAAAAACGGGAAACTAGTTCAGAACTCATAAAACTGGAGATTCATTGAAGAGATTATTTATATTATTTATTTATTTATTAATTATTTTTTATTATTATTATTATTTTATTATTATTATATATTATTATTATTATTATTTTATATTATTATATTTATTATTTATTTATTATTATTATTATTATTATTATTTTATTATTAATTATATTTTTCAAGAAACAGTGGATATTCTTGAAAAGAATAAAATGGATTCTTTAGTAAAGAATATTATTAATTAAATTTGTCTCTCCAAACAATTAAAAACATTTATTCAAATTAAAATTAGGGTTCGTACAAATATAGATACACTTAACAAAATACATTACAAAACGGAGAGACTCCTATAAATAAACAAGTTTCGTAACCCAATAAAAATAACAATTTATACTCACTCTTTACTTATAATCATTATAATTACTGTTAAATGTAAGGATTACTCTTTGCTGCAGATATTGTATATAGTTCACCGGTGACTTCCTCAATGTTATTGACAAATCACACATGAATCTATTATAGTGGAATTATGAAATGATGTTCCTATGCAAATGTTTCAACTTATTGTTTAATTTTCTCTTAAAAAGTATATCAGGAATACAGATGCTATTCTTTCATCGTATTTATTAATTCAAAAAATCTTTCAACCTACTATGGAAATTAATTTATCTTCCACATACTCTATTTGATCTAATTCAATCATTGCATGAATATTTATTTCTCTTGTTGGGATCATATTACATATTTTTTTAATAACTAAGTCTCTATGGGGTATAGTTAATTTACTAGGTGAAATTAAAAGATAATAGAGCAAATTAAATTTATTATAAAGAACTAAATTTGCAGTATTCATTTGTTTAATTCAATTAAACATTTTAAAATATAAATTTATAATTTTAGCTATGATTTCCGAATTATCATTTACCAAAATAGTTTCTGTTCATCGAAATATTTGCAACCTGGAAAGAATTTACTTTGAGTTAGATCTTAAGGACCATCTTATACATGCGTTGTAATTCGGAAGTACTAATGACAGGTCGCACTCCGAACCAACCAGACCATTTTATGTGCACTGTATTGATGCTAAAGAATTCCAAAAGCACCATGACCCCCATAGCAAAGTTCACCTTTATTTAATACTTTTAACCTGAAAGATCCATGATATTAACATTAGTGATAGCGTTATTGTAAAAGTGGAAACGTAGAGAGAATAAAACAACAAAAAAACCTGATTATTTAACCCTCTGTTTATCAAAGCTAAATCCTTTGATCAGAACATTGATTAAAGACTGTTTTAGTAAGATAACAGCTCCACACTTGGCAATGGAGGAATTGTTTGAAATCAATGAAACGGTCATTGCAAAAAGAGGAAAGATATAATTAGGGAAGAATAGTCGAACAACCAATGCTTAGAGCGTGGTGGTTGGTCAGTTTCTACCTGAAACTGTTGAGAGGGCGTGACGCAGAACCGTTGGTAACCTAATTCGTAGGTTCATTGAGCAAGAAGACAACGTGTATAGTGACCCAATGGGCCTTCTTATATTAATTTTTTTGGTGAAGGGTCGTTCGTTGATATCAAACTGGTCAACCACAGCAAGATCTATGCTCCTCATAATCCATCTTTCATTACTCAATCCATTGAATCTTTTGTGGGAGTGCTAAAAAAGATGGTTAAGAAACTTTCATCTATTCTAGACAGTGATTTTCTCAAAGTCGGTCTATATGGGACCCCCAGGGGTCCATTGACAATTTACGAGGGTCGTATGCCAGCGGGAAAAAAATTGGGGTCATGAATGAAAAAATGTGGATCCACGATAGTGATTTCAACATATACACCTGAGAGTACCTCATTTACTTCCATTTTAATATAAAGACATAAACATTAATAAAAAGGTTAACTATGAATAAAAAATTAAATTGTCTATAAATCGATTTAAAAGTGGGCTATTTATTTGATTTTTCCATACATAAAACTTGCATTTTATCTTGCTATGGTAATATCGTTATTTAAAACACTAGTGAAAAAATTTTCTAAATGAATGCAGCAATGCGTTTAATACTCGGTTATATTGCTCAGGTTGTGTGAGAAAAAGACGAACATTTTCATCAACTTACCCTTCAACACTGAAGTACGCTGGCTGTCGAAAGGCTTATGTTTGACAAGATTTTTTGACTTTCCGAGGCATTTTTAGAAATTTCTAGATATTAAAGATTAAAATTTATAAAAGACAATTTAATGAGGAGGAAACAGACATCGCATATTTACAGATTGTTTGCAAAATTTTAATTTATGGGTTAATTTGCAGTTACAAGCGACAAATCTAAATTTGATTAAAAACAAGTTCAATATGATCAAGCGTGTCTTGCCAGAGTTAAACTAATGTGAAGCAAATATTTGGACGGGCGAGTCTTTCCCAGTTTCCCAACTTATCACAGGACAAACTGCCAGGAAGACGATATTTCAACCTACATTCAACATTTAAATGCCCTTTACTGCAGATTGGTGAAATAGGTTTGATGATATTTTGGCAATGGTAAATACCACCTTGGATAATTAACATATGGTGACATAGAAGAAACGAATGCATAATACAAGAGGGGAACTGACTGAACTAGAGCAACAAAACGAAGGAACTTAAGGTTAGTTTAAAAATGATTCAGCAATTCTTGGCTTGCAAAAAGAACATACCGTTACTTATCCCGTATTAGGATATAAGCAGGAAAATTTTTAATATTCCTTTCCATCGTCATAACCTGTGGAAAAGGGTTCAGTGCTGTTACCAATCTATCTAGCAAAAAAATAAAGAAACAGATGGACATCATATGCCGAGGAGATTTGAGATTAAAATCTTACAAAATTGAAGCCAAATTATTGATAATTTATTATCTAGGAGCTATCAGGTTCTCCTTTCTCATTAAATATATTTACTTATTTTTAGTTATTTTATGTTAAGTATCATTATTAATTAGATACAAATTTATTTCTAGTAGTTTTAATTTAATTGTAATTTCATTAATACAATGTAAAAAATTAACTGTTTTGTTACGTTTAAGTTTTTAACACTAACTTCACTCAGTTAGAAATTACAAAAATCAATATCAGATAAGTAGGATGTCTACCCAAAATCGAAAAACACTTTGACAAGGGAGTCACGACACAAAAAGTTTGGGAACCTCTGAGGGCAGAAGATCTAATTTTGAGCTATATCTAGCGGAATTGTATTTGGGCGTTCACGGAGAATTGAAGAATTACGAGTTATTTTCAATTGTTTTTGAAGTGATATTAGTTTCTATTGAGAAGGCAATATGATTTCGACTTTTCTTTTGTTTATTGTTATTTTATTTGCTAATTTTTAATTTCACTCAGTAAATTTTACTGCAGGCCCTCCTATTGGTCGAAAGATTCTTCTTATTCACGTATTTGTGTTCCAATTTGATAATCTTGTGTCACAACTATAATCTCAGTAAATGGTTGTTGAAATTATTTCTTTGGTTTTATTTAGTTAACCTGTAAATCATTATTTTGTAAAAAAAATTTATTCCATTTACTGTTTTACAGTTTAAAATCGAATACTTGCAATAAAGATAAGTCTATATTGAAAGAATAAATGTTTCTATTCAACAGAAATGTCTACTTTAACAAAAAAAAATGCTACAGATAGTAATACTGATAAAATAATAAAAGGTTATATGAAACTAATTAATTTTTTAAATTAATTACCAAAATAAAATGTACAAAGTTTGTTTTAATTCCTTTCTCTTTTCATTTTAAGAATTTAATCATTATTCAAAAATTACAAATTACAGAAAATTGCTTTTTTTCCAGTTAAACAAAAAATATTTTACCTTGAAATTTAATTTTAATGTTTTTGAACGGTTACAAATAAGCCTTTTCATTATTCTTCTCAAGTTTTAGTATGAGACTGTAAATATAATTCACAATATTAATTAATAAAATGCAAAAAAACAACCAAATTTTATAATGTTTTCTTTAAAAAAAAATTCAAATTATATCGATAAAACAATTATTCATATATTTGAATTTTAATATTTTCATTTTTAAAAGGAAAATAAAATCCAAAAACGAAATTATTTATGAATTTATATTATAACTGATAAATTTTAAACAAAATAAGAAGTTAATTAAAATGTACTTTAATTGAATTTAAAACTATATTATTTTATTTTCAAAATCTTTTGTTGATTTTTTTAAATTCCAAGAAAGAAATAAAAATCGATAAATTTCAATATAAAATATTGCATTAAAATGTTGGAAATTTATTTAATATCAATAAATTATTTTTAAGTGATATTAATAGTTAATATTTTACTTTTTATTAATTTCACTTAAATAGTAATTGATATAATTATTTTATGATAAGGACAATACAAATACTTGGAATGACAATAAATATAAAAAATGATATTCATTATTGTTAACCAGAAAAATATCACATTTAAACCTTTTGAAAAATTAAAACAAAATAATTTATTGACTGAAGTGAATAGGTTTAATTGTGTGGTGTGTTTTTCTGAAACTGGACATGTCGGAGGAGTAAATAAATAAATATTTTTAATTAATCTAATAAATTATCTTTAAAAAAACATAAGTTAATATTAGTTTATTAAAGTTTTTTATTAAAAGTCTGACGCAAATAAATAAATTGAAAAGCTCACAAGGAATAATGAAAAAGATATTCTATATAATTGAGAAATATTAAGAATTATAATTGAATGTCAATAAAATTTTTCATAATAACAGAATGTAACAGACTGTTATCTCAGATAATCTAGATAATATGTTGGAATTTTATTTTTTATATTATTAATTTTATTATTATTTATTAATATTCATTATCTAATAATAATATGACATTAATTAAAAAAAAATATATAAATATTTATTTTACATTTATCTAAAAAAAATTACATCTAATTAATCAATTGACAGAATGCGATCCAATGGTTCTTTACATCAAATTTGGATTGCATAATCAATATTTTAAAAAATTGATATTATTTTATTTTGATATTATTAGATTAATTTTGATATTTGTATTTAATTATGTATTAAATATTTATTTATTTTCTGTCTAGATCTTTATTGAAATGTTTTTAATGAATTTAATTATCGAAGAGATTACATAGTTATTAAATAATCAGACTTTTGAATATATAAGAATTTTAATTGGTTTAAATATTTGGTGAAATATTATATCTGCTGATAAAAGTTAATCCTTTCGAAACATGTTACACAAATAAAATCTAGCGGAATTTGTTATTTAGGCGTGATCACGGAGAAGTGAGGAATTACGAGTTATTTCAATTTCTTTTTGGAAGTGATATTAGTTTCTACGAAAGCAAATATAGTATAAAAATAAATTTTTTTTTTTAAATTGTTTTATTGAATTTTCATGAAAATGAATTTGATTTATTCTATTATTAAATTCTATTAATAAATTTGTTTTAATTAACAGAATTTAGCATTAATTTTTACTTTTACATTGTAAAAACTTTACTGAACTTTAAACAAATTTATGTCATTGTATTTTTTATATGAAACAAACAAAACGATGTATTTTCAACTGAATATGAAATAAAGAGTTTTCAATTTAAATGATAAACTTCATGCTTTTCAGTTTTTAAAAAATTAGATTGATTTTAAATATTTTTTTTGGATAATGAATTTCATCAAGATTAAAACAGTTTTTTTTTTCGATTTGTTTATAATTTCAATTTACAAGTTTTTTAAAGTAAAGCAAAAAGAAAAAAATCCCATTGCAAATATTTTAATTTAAAAACGTGAGTTAATTAAAAATTGTACATAAATTGTATTTGCATTGATGAAAAATTAATTTAATCTGTCAGTTTCTATTAATAACAATTAGAAATGTTTAATGAAAATAGCAAATCTAGTGATGGGAAAATGTTTTAGCATTAGTTTATAATAAACTATATATATTGAAAGTATAAATTTTACAAAAAAAAATTTTTAAAAATATAATATTAATAGTTTTAAACAATCATAATTGAATTAATTATCATAAACATTTTATTTGATGATTCGAATATATAATTAATTAAAATAATTATTATTTTCAAATTTTTCAAAATTTCATTTTTTTTTAAAATTTTTTTTGCATGAAAAATTTGAGAAAACATTTTTTTGTATTGCGTATGTAATACAAGAATAAAGAAATGTTTAAAGTTCTTTACATATAGAGGTTGTTGATTTTCTCGACAAATTTAAAATTTCCGAGAATTCTAATATTACAAAATTAGGATAAAACCTTGAAAAAAAACAAAATTTTTTTAATAGAAAAGCTAATTATTCATTAAAAAATAATTTTTATTATAACGGAAAAAAAAACAATTCCATTTAATTTCGAATACTTTATTTAATTTTTAATATTTTAAATATTTCAAAAATAATTTAATTTTTTTAAATTAAAAAATGACGCTTCAAAAAGCAGAAGCACAATCGATTTATTAGATAGGCTTGTCCTCTTTTTGAAACAATATTTCCTGTGATTGAAAAAGTCTTTTCATTTGCGTGGAAGCTGGTTTTTACGTTGCAAGCGCTAGTAGAACTATGCCAAAGTTGCAGTAGGCTTACGATTTATAGGAAAATATATTAATTTCATAGACAAAGTTTTTAAAAATCTGTTGAGATCTGAGCAGATTTGCTGCTTTCACGAAAGAAATTTATTCCAGTGGCTTCTTGAATTTCTTCTTTAGAAATGTGCGTATCTTGCCGGTTCATACTATTCGATTCGAAATTCTCACAAGAGGCAGGACAAAGTACTTATCATTAAGTTTTTAGCTGATTGAGTGATTTATCTTTGCTTTCTGCTAAAAAACTCGGCTTTCAAAGTTTTAAAGCGTTGATGGGTCATGTAAAAATTTTAAAGAGACACTAATGGTTTATCCCTTCTCTTTCTATACGATCTTTTAGTTTGTTCAAGCAACCTTTAAAGCTAAAACAGAATGATTTCTCTAGTGCTTGGAAAAAGAAATTTTTTAGATTTCCTTCTGCTGTCAAATGGTAGTATCACACGACTTAATTCATCTGTTGCTATGCGAACAGGCTTCCAAAAACATCCAAAAATATTCTGGCGTTAGTGATATTCGATAATTGATCAAAGAATATCCACATTAAGATCTGCTATGGCCCTTTTTGATAGGATCCACTATTACGAAGGAATCGTTCTATCATGATTCTAAGGTTTTCCACCTTAGTCTGGACAGTATAAATAACAGCACTAGCTCCTTTTTTCTCTACATTTTAACTGTTACAAGATACTATTCCTTACAGGCGAATTCCTGAAAAAATTTAACCACTTTCGAATATTTGAATACGTTATTTTTTTATAATTTACAATAAGGATTCATTATCAAATTCTTTGGAGGATTGAATCTATTGATTATCTTCTTTATCTGAAATTATCATCTGGTCCTGGAAATTTACTAATAAATGTTTCACTTTGTCAGAATCATAATTCGAATTTTTGTCATCGCTGGGATTATTATTTTCTGCTTTAGATGCAGTAATAAACCGACATAACAGCCAAATGAATATGCTATTATAGCACATTTTGTAGATGGGCAGGTGATAATTTTGCCATATTTTCCTTTAACGCTCTTCCATTTGATGTAGTGGCTTTCAATATCTTTAGAAAAACAGATACCAAATGATTACAATTTAATTCACCCATTCTCAAACATGTTCTCAGCAGGCAGCTTCCTGTTATTGGAATATCCTAAAGTTAACTGAATCCGCATGATCCGAGGATAGAGTGGACACTTCATGTATCTCTATTTTTAAAGCTGATCCACTATCAATAGATATACTAAAATTTGTGATCCTGTTCTTTTAGCAATTTTTTAATTCTATGTACTAAGTTTACTTTTAATAAGCAAAATTACTTATTGACAAAAATTCATGAAGTTTGACGGCTGCTGTGGTAAAGAAAATCCCTGCTTTTTTATGCTTTTACGAATGAAACTCGCTTTTAGTTATACCTAAAATACTGAATCCATCTTTAGCTGCTAATTTCGCCACAATTCTTCAAAGTTCAGGATCCTTATCACATTCGTGATTGTCATAAAATTATTCAAAAGTGTTTGAATAGTGGACTTTACAGATGTATGGTTTTCGAGCATGCCTGCTGTTCCAGAGTTTTATCTTTAGCAATCCTCTTCACTGCGTATAATGACCAGTTAAATGTCGATGAAGCTACAGTCGTTTGTGAAAGCTTTACATGATTAAGATTTTAGTTACACAGATTACAAATAGCTGTAGTCTTTATCGCCAAGGTTTTTTTTGGAAATGTGCCAAAGTTTTTTCGTAATTTTTCTGTTCCATTTATGGCTAAAAAATCGAAAATTAGAATTTTATTATTTAAAACTTTTAGATTTTAAAACGAACTTAGTTGTACTTTCTAATCTAATATTTTTTAGGTTTTTTCTTTGAATTTGATTTACTTTTATTGAACACAAAAAATATTTATTTAAACATATTTAAAAAAAACTAAGTATATTACTTTTAAAGTTATAACTAATACATTACTATTTCATAGCAATACATAAAAGCATTTGTAAAATCTTTAGTTTCAAAAGTTTAAATTACTAATTATGATATTAAACCATTTTCTAAACAAAATTTTAATAATTTCTCAATTTTTATTGCTCGAGAATAATCTGGAAATTCCAGAGAATCCAGAAATCTCTAAATTGTGAGATCGCGATCACAACCATTCTAGAAATTCAATAATAACTATAAAACACATAAGGAAGACGGCTTCTGTAACAAACAACGTTACATAATTTTGTACTACAAAATGGTTTATGATTTATAAAATTATGAAAATTACAACTGAAAAATCAAAAATAACGTTATATTTCAAATAACTCAAATTTTTGATAAAAAGATTATTAAAATTTTGGTGAAAAAATGCAAAGATCAAAATTTGCGGGTTCTTCTTATTTTCAAGATTGTTCAATATTTCGACATGTTTATCCTCATGAACTATTGTTCATTCTTTCTCGTTATTAAACTTTCAAATAAAAACAACAATACAATTAATCTGATTTAAAATCAATTTTCATGGTTAAAATACGTATATAACTTTTTAAAGTTATAACTATTCTATACTATTTCATAGCAATAATAAAAGCATTTTGTAAAAATCTTTAGTTCAAAGTTTAAAATACTAATCTGTGAATTAAACATTTTCTAAACAAATTCTAATAATTTTTCAATTTTTATTTCTCAGAGAAATAATCTTGAATTCGCAGGAGAATCCAGAAATCTAAATTGCTTGAAGAATTCGCGATCACACCTCTAGTTCAAATACATAATAAAACGAATAAGAAAGGGAGGCCTGTTTAACAAACCAACGTAAGACATAATTGTACTACAAAATAGTGTTTATGAGCTTATAATTATGAAATTACAATGAAAATCAAAAATCAACTTATAATTTCAAATAATCCAATTTTTGATAAACAAGATTATTTAAAAAATTGTTGAAAAATTGCAAGATCAAAATGCGGTTCTTCTATTTTCATAGATTGTATCCAATCAGTTCGACATGGTTCCTCATATGAACTATTGTTCAATTCTTTCGTTATAAACTTCAAATTAAAAACACAATTACATTTAATCTTGATTTAAAATCAATTTGTCATTGGTTAAAAATAAGTATATTACTTTAAAAGTTATAACTTACTATAACTATTTTCATAAGCAATACAGTAAATAGCATTTTGTAAAAATCTTTTAGTTCAAAGTGGTTAAAATTACATTAATTTGATTAAACATTTTCTAAACAAATTTTAATAATTTCTCAATTTTTATTTCTCGAGAAATATCTGAATTCCCAGAGAATCCAGAAATTCTTAAATTGTTGAGAATCGCGATCACAACTCTAGTTCAATATTAACTAATAAAACGAATAAGAAAGACGGGCTCTGTTAACAAACCAACGTAAGACATAATTTGTACTACAAAATGGTGTTATTGACTTATAAAAGTTATGAAATTTACACTGAAAAAATCAAAAATACTTTATATTCAAAATAACTCAATTTTTTGATAAAGAGGATATTAAAATTTTTTGAAAAAAATGCAAAGATCAAAAATTGCGGTTTTCATATTTTCATAGATGGTCAATATTTCGACATGGTATCCTCATGAACTATGTTCAATTCATTCTCGTATATAAACTTTCAAAAATAAAAACACAAATTTACAATTCTGATTAAAATCCAATTTTCATTGGTTAAAATAAGTATATTACTTTAAAGTCTATAACTATACGTGATACTTATTATAGCAATCATAAAAAGCATTTTGTAAAAATCTTTAGTCAAAAAGTTATAAAATTACTATTTGATTTAAACATTTTCAAACAAATACTAATAATTTTCATTTTTCATTTCTCGAAAATAATCTGAAATTCCAGAGAATCCATCAGAAATTCTAAATTGTGAGAATTCGCGATCCAACCTCTAGTTTCATAATAACTAATTAAACGATAAGAAAGACGGCTTCTGTAACAAACCAACGTTACGACATAATTGTACCTAACAAATGGTGTTATGACTTATAAATATGAAAATTAACTGAAAAAATCAAAAATAACTTTATATTTCAAATAACTCAATTTTTGATAAAAAGATTTATTAAAAATTTTTTGAAAAAATGCAAAGATCAAAATGCGTCTTCTATTTTTTCATTAGTTGTTCAATATGTTCGACATCTGGTTCTTCAGGAACTATTGCTTCAATTCATTCTCGTTATAAACTCTTCAAATAAACACAATTACAATTAACTCTGATTAAAATCAATTTTCATGGTTAAAAAATAAGTATATTACTTTTAAATTATAACCTATTACTATACTTTTCATAGCAATACATAAAAGCATTTTTGTAAAAATTTTAGTTCAAAAAGTTTAAAATTACTAATTTGATTTAAAACAATTTTCTAAACAAATTCTAATAATTTTTTCAATTTTTATTTCTGAGAAATATCCTGGAAATTCAGAGAATCCAGAATTCTAAATTTGTTGATAATTCCGCGATCACAACCTCTAGTTTCATATATAACTAATAAAACGATAAGAAGGACGGCTTCTGTAAACAAACAAGTAAGACATATTTACCTACCAAAATGTTTATTTGACTTATTAAATTATGAAATTACAACTGAAAATTCAAAAATAACTTTATATTTCAAATAACTCAATTTTTTGATAAAAGATTATTAAAAAATTTTTTTGAAAAAACTGCCAAGATCAAATTGCAGGTTCTTTATTTTCAGTAAGATTGTTAATATTTCGACTGGTATCCTCATGAACTATTGTTCAATTCATTTCTCGTATAAACTTTTCAAATAAAACACAATTACATTATCTGTTTAAATCAATTTTCATGGTTAAAAAAATAAGTATTTACTTTTAAAAGTTATACTATTACTATACTATTTCATAGCAATACATAAAAGCATTTGTAAAATCTTTTAGTTCAAAGGTTTTAAAAATACGTATTGATTTAAAACATTATTCTACAATCTAATTAATTTTCAATTTTTATTCTCGAGAATATCTGAAATTCCAGAGAATCAGAATTCTAAAATTGTTGAGATTCGCGATCACAACCTCTAGTTCAATAATACACTAACTTAAAAGATAGAAAGACGCTCTGTAACAACCAAACGTAAGAATAATTTGTACCTACAAAATGGTGTTATGACTTTATAAATTATGAAATTACAAACTGAAAATCAAAAAAAAACTTTATATTTCAAAATAACTCAATTTGTTTGATAAAAGTTATTAAAAAATTTTTTGAAAAAATGCAAGATCAAAATTGCGGTTCTTTTATTTTATAGATTGTCTCAATATTTCGACAATGGTATTCCTCATGAACTATTGTTCAATTCTTTCGTTATAAACTTGCAAATTAAAACACAATGTACAATTATCTGATTAAAATCAATTTTCATTGCGTTAAAATGTATATTACTTTTAAAGTTATAACTATCTATACGATATTTCAGCAATACATAAAAGCATTTTGTAAAATCTTTCGTTCACAAGTTTTAAAATTACTAATTG
Organism: Microvelia longipes; assembly: GCA_018340805.1. Classification (NCBI taxonomy): domain Eukaryota; kingdom Metazoa; phylum Arthropoda; class Insecta; order Hemiptera; family Veliidae; genus Microvelia; species Microvelia longipes. Next base: position 10,102 of record JACMZG010000143.1, on the reverse strand, counting down.
ATTTAAACATTTTCTAAACAAATTCTAATAATTTTTCAATTTTTTATTTCTCGAGAAATAATCTGAAATTCCAGAGAATCCAGAAATTCTAAATTGTTGAGAATTCGCGATCACAACCTCTAGTTCAATAATAACTAATTTAACGAATAAGAAAGACCTTCTGTCAACAAACCAACGGTAAGACATTATTGTACCTACAATTAATGGTGTTATGACTATATTAAAATTATGAAAATTCAACTTGAAATCAAAAAAATAACTTTTATTTCAAGTAACTCAATTTTTGATAAAAGATTATTAAAAATTTTTTTGAAAAAATGCACAAGATCAAAATGCGTTTTTCTATTTCATAGATTGTTCAATATTTCGACTTGGTATCTCATGACTATGTTCAATTCATTCTTCGTTATAACTTTCAAATAAAACACAATTACAATCTAGATTGATTAAAATCAATTTTTCATTTGGTTAAAATAAGTATATTACTTTTAAAGTTGATAACTTTATACTACTACTATTTCACTAGCATCATAAAGCATTTTGTAAAATCTTTAGTTCAAAGTTTAAAAACTAATTTTGATTTAAACATTTCTAAACAATTCTATAATTTTTCATTTTATTTCTCGAGAATAATCTGAAATTCCAGCAGAATCAGAAGAAATTCTAAATTTGTGAGAATTTTCCCCCGGCCCCGGATTCACAACCTCTAGTTCAATAATAACTAATTAAAAGAATAAGAGACGGACTCATGTAACAAACCAACGGAAGACATAATTGTACCTACCAAAATGGTGTTTGACTTCCCCTATAATATGAAATTACAACTTGAAATCAAAATAACTTTATTTTCAAATAACTCACATTTTGATAAAAAGATTATTAAAACTTTTTTTGAAAAATGCAAAGATTTCAAAAATTGCGTTTCTTCTATTTTCAAATAGATTGTTCAATATTTATCGACCATGGTATCCTTCATAACTTGTTCAATTCAATATCTGGTTATAAAACTTTCAAATAAAGAACAATTACATTTAATCTGATTAAATCAATCTATTCATTGGTTAAAATACATGTATATTACTTTTAAAGTTATAACTATACCTATACTATTCATAGCAATACATAAAAGCATTTGTAAAAATTTTAGTTCAAAAGTTTTAAAATTACTTAATTTGATTTTAAACATTTTCTAAAAATTCTAATAATTTTCAATTTTTATTTCTCGAGAGATAATCTGAAATTGCAGGATCCAGAAATCTTAAATTGTTGAGATTCGCGATCACAACCTCTAGTTCATAAAGTAACTAATAACGAAAGAAAGACGGCTTTCTGTAACAAACAACGTTAAGCATAATGTACCTACAAAATGGTGTTATGACTTATTTAAAATTTATGAAATTACAACTGAAATATCAAAAATAACTTTTATTTCAAATAACTCAAATTTTTGATAAAAGTATTATTAAAAATTTTTTTGAAAAAATGCAAAGATCAAAAAATTTGCGGTTCTTCTATGTTCATGATTGTTCAATATTCGACATTGGTATCCTCATGAACTATTGTTCAATCATTCTCGTTATACTTCAAATAAAAACACAATTACAATTATCTGATTAAAATCAATTTTCATTGTTGTTATAAAATAAGTATATTACTTTAAAGTTATAACTATACTATTACTCTTTCATAGCATACATAAAAGCATTTGTAAAATCTTTAGTTCAAGTTTAAAATTACATAATTTGATTTAAAACATTTTCTAAACAAATTCCTACATAATTTTCTATTTTTTATTTCTCGAGAAATAATCTTTGAATTCCAGAGATCCAAGAATGTTAAATTGTTGAGAATTCGCAGATCACACCTCTAGTTCAATAATAACTAATAAACACGATAAGAAAGTTACGGCTACTGTAACACAACCAACGTAAGAAACATAATTGATTACCTACAAATCGGTGTGTTATGACTTATCAAATTATTGAAATTACAAACTGAAAAATCAAAAATAACTTTATATTTCAAATAACTCAATTTTTGATAAAAGATTATTAAAATTTTTTTGAAAAAATTTGCAAAGATCAAAATTGTCCGTTCTTCTATTTTTCATAGATTGTTCAATATTTCGGGACATCGGTATTCCTCATGAACTATGTTCAATTCATTCGTCGTTATAACTGTTTCAAATAAAAACACAATTACAATTAATCTGATTAAAGATCATTTTTCATTGGTTAAAAATAAGTATATTACTTTTAAATTATAACTATACTATACTATTCATAGCCAATACATAAAAGCATTTGTAAAAAATCTTTAGTTCAAAAAAAAAAAAAAAAAAAGTTTGAAAGATTACTACTTTGATTAAACATTTTCTAACAATTCTAATAATTTTCAATTTTATTTCTCGAGAAATAATCTGGAATTCCAGAGAACCAGACAAATTTAAATTGTTAGAATTCGCGATCACAACCTCTATAGTTCAATATATAACTAATAAAACGAATAAGAAAAGACGGCTCTGTAACAAACCAACGCGTAAGACATAATTGTTACCTTACAAAATGGTTGTTAATGACTTATAAAATTATGAAATTACAACCTGAAAAATCAAAAATAACTGTTCTTTATTCAAATAACTCATTTTTGAATTAAAAGATTATTTAAAAATTTTTGAAAAAAATGCAAGATCAAAATTGCGTATCTTCTACTTTTCATAGATTGTTCAATATTTCGACATGGTATCCTCATGAACTATTGTTCCAATTCATTCTCGGGGTTAAACTTTTCAAATAAAAAACACAAAATTACAATTAATCTGATAAAATTCAATTTTCATGAGGTTAAAAAATAAAGTAATATTACTTTTTAAAGTTTAACTATAATTACTATTTCATATCAATACATAAAAGCATTTTGTTAAAATCTTTAGTTCAAAAAGTTTAAAATACTAATTTGATTTAACATTTTCTAAAACAAATCTCTAATAATTTCTTCAATTTTTATTCCAGAGGAATAATCTGAAATTCCAGAGGATATCCCAGATAAATTCTAAAAATTGTGAGAAGAATCGCGATCGACCAACCTAGTTCAATAATAACTGAATAAAACGAAAATAAGAAAGACGGCTCTGTAACAAACCAACGTAAGACATTAATGTACCTACAAAATGTTGTTATGACTTATAAAATTATGAAATTACAATCTGAAAAATCAAAATTTAAATTTATATTTCAAATAAACTCAATTTTTGAATACAAAATATTAAAAATTTTTTTGAAAAAATGCAAAAGATTCTAAATTGCGGGTGTCTTCTATTTACAATAGATGTGTTCAATATTTCGACATGGATATTTCCTCATGAACTATTGATTCATCATTCTCGTTATAAACTTTCAAATAAAAACCACAATTACATTTAATCTGATTAAAATCAATTTTGCAATTGAGTTAAACATAGTATATTACTTTTAAAGTTATACTATTTCTATACTATTTCATAGCAAGACATAAAGCATTTTTTGTAAAAATCCTTTAGTTCAAAAGTCTTCCAAATTACTAATTTGATTTTAACATTTTTAAACAAATTCTAATATTTTCAATTTTTATTTCTCGCAGAAACTACATCTGAATTCCAGAGAATCCAGGAAATTCTAAAATTGTGAGAATTCGCGTCACACCTTTAGTTTCAATAATAACCTAATAAAAACGGGATAAGAAGACGGGCTCTGTAACAAACCAAAACGTAAGACATTATTGTACCATACAAAATGGTGTTTGACTTATTAAATTATGAAATTACAACTGGAAAAATCAAAAATAACTTTATATTCTCAAAATAACTATTTTTGATAAAAGATTATTAAAAATTTTTTTGAAAAAATGCAAAGTATCAAAATTGCGGTTCTTCTATTTTTCATAGATTGTTCAATATTTCGACATGGTATCCTTCATGAACTATTGTTCATTCATTCTCGTTATAAACTTTCAAATAAAAACACATTACAATAATTCTTGATTTAAAATCAATTCTTCATTGGTTAAAAATAAGTAATATTACTTTTAAAGTTATAACTATACTATTACTATTTCATAGCATACATAAAGAGCCATTTTTGTAAAATCTTTAGATTCAAAAAGTTTAAAATTACTAGATTACTAATTTTGATTCTAACATTTTCTAAAAAATTCTATAATTTCTTCGATTTTTATTTCTCTGAGAAATTAATCTGAATTCCGAGAATCCAGAAATTCTAAATTGTGAGATTGCGATTCACAACCTTTCTAGTTCAATTAATAACTTATAAAACGAATTAAGAAAGATCGGCTCTGTAACAAACCAACGTAAGACTAATATGTACCTTAACATGGTGTTATGACTTATAAAATTATTGAAATTAAACTGAAACAAATCAAAAATAACTTTATATTTCAAATTAACTCAATTTTTGATAAAAAAGTTATTAAAAATTTTTGAAAAAAATGCAAAGATCAAAATTGATGTTCTTATATTTTCGATATTTCGACATAGCACTTCTTCAGGAACTATTGTTTCAATTCATTCGGGTTATAAAAATTTCAAATAAAACACAATTTACAATTAATCTGATTAAAATCAATTTTCATTGGTAAAAATAAGTATATTACTTTTTTTAAAGTTATAACTTACTATACTATTTCATACAATAACATAAAAAGCATTTTGTAAAAATCTTTAGTTCAAAGTTTAAGATTACTAATTTGATTTTAAACATTTTCTAAACAATCTATAATTTTTCAATTTTTATTTTCTCTGTAGAATAATCTGAAATTCAGAGGAATACCAGAAATTCATAAATTGTTGAGAATTCGCGATCACAACTCTAAGTTCAATAATAACTCATAAAACGAATAAGAAAGACGGGCTCTGCTAACAAACCAAGCGTAAGACATAATTGTAACCTACAAAATGGTTGTTATGAACTTAATAAAATTATGAAATTACCAACGAAAAATCAAAAAATTACACTTTATATTTCAAATAACTCATTTTAGATAAAAAGATTTATTAAAAATTTTTGAAAAAAATGCAAAAGATCAAAAAATTGCGGTTCTTCATTATTTTTCATAGATTGTCGAATATTTTCGAACATGGTTCCTCAATGAACTATTGTTCAATCATTCTCGTTATAAACTTCAAATAAAAACACATTACAATTAATCTGATTAAAATCAATTTTTCATTGGTTAAAATAAGTATATTACTTTTTTAAAGTTGAGTAACTATACTATACTATTTCATAGAATACATAAAAGCATTTTGTATAAAATCTTTTAGTTCAAAAGTTTTAAAATTACCTACATGTGAATCTTACACATTTTCTAAACAATTTCTAATATTTTCAATTTTTATTTTCTCGAGAAAATAATTGAAATTCCAGACGAATCCAGAAATTGCTACAATGTTTTGAGGGAATCGCGATCACCACCTCTAGTTCAATAATAACTAATAAAACGAATAAGGAAGACGGCTCTGTAAACAACCAACGCGTAAGACATAATTTGTGTACCTACAAAATGTGTTATGACTTATAAAAATATGAAATTACAACTTTGAAAAATCAAAATATCTTTATATTTCAAATAACTCAATGTGATAAAAAGATTATTTTAAAATGTTTGAAAAATGCAAGATCAAAAATTGCCGGTTCTTCTATTTTCATAGATTGTTCATTATTTTCGACATGGTATCCTCATGAATATTGTTCAATTCATTCTTCGTTATAACACTTTCAAATAAAACGACAATTACATTAATCTGGATTGAAAAATCATTTTCGATTGTTACAAATATGTTGATATTTACTTTTAAAGTTATAACTTATACTATACTATTTCATAGCAATACATAAAGAAGCATTTTGTAAATCCTTTAGTTCAAAGGTTATTTTAAAATTACTAATTGATTAAAATTTTTCTAACAAATTTAATAGATTTTTTCAATTTTTTATTTCTCGAGGAAATAATCTGGAAATTCCAGAGAATCCAAGAATTCTAAATTGTTGAGAATTCGCGAATCCACAACCTCTAGTTCATAATAACTAATAAAACGAATAAGAAAAGACGGCTCTGTTAAACAAAACCAACCGTAAGACCTAATTGTACCTACAAAAATGGTGTTTGAACTTTATGAAATTAGAAAATTACAACTGAAAAATCAAAAATAACCTTTATATTGGGTCAATAACTCCATTTTTGATTAAAAGATATGTAAAAATTTTTTTAATAAAATGCAAAGATCAAAATTTGCGGTTTTCTATTTTCATAGATTGTTTTCAATATTTCGACATGGTATCCTCATTGAACTATTGTTTCAATTCATTCTCGTTATAAACTTTCAAATAAAAACACAATTAATTAATCTGCATTAAAATCACTTTTTCATTGTGTTAAAATCAAGTATTATTATTTTTAAAGTTATAACTATACTATACATTCATATGCAAATATCATAAAAGCATTTTGTTAAAAATCTTTAGTTCAAAGTTTAAAATTACTCATTTTGATCTTAACATTTTCTAAACAAATTCTAGATAATTTTTCATTTTTATTCTCGAGAATATCTGAACTTCAGAGAATCCAGAATTCTAATTGTTGAGAATTCGCAGATCACAACCTCTTAGTTCAATAATAACTAATAAAACGACATCAAAGAAAGACGGCTCTGTAAACAAAACCAACGTTAAGACATAATGTACCTACAAAAATGTGTTATGGACTTATAAAAATTATGAAATTGACACTGAAATCAAACAATAACTTATTTATCAAATTAAGGCTCAATTTTTATAACAGATGTATTAAAAAATTTTTGAAAAAAAATGCAAGATCAAATGCGGTTACTTTCTTTTTCATGATTGATTTCATATTTCGAATGGTATCCTCATGAAAACTACTTGTTTTCAATTCTTCTGTTATAACTTTCAAATAAAAACAACAATTACAATCTAATCTGATTAAAATCAATTTTTATTGGTTAAAAATAAGTTATTATTACTTTTACGTTTATAAACTATACATACTATTGTCATAGCAATACAATAAATAGATTTGTAAAAAATTCTTTAGTTCAAAAGTAAAATTACTAATTTTGACTTTAAACATTTTCTAAACAAATTTAATAATTTTCAAGTTTTAGTTTCTCCGAGATAATAAAGTCTGAAATTCCAGAGAATCCAGCAGAAATTTCTAAAATTTGTTGAGAATTCGCGATCACAACCCTCTTAGTTCAATAATTAACTAATAAAACACGAATAAGAAAGACGGCTCTGTAACAAACCAACGTAAGACATATTTGTACCTAACAAAATGGTGTTATGACTTATAAATTCATGAAATTACAACTGAAAATCAAAAATAACTTTATTTATTTCAATAACTCAATCTTTGATAAAAGATTATTAAAATTTTTTGAAAAATGCAAAAAGATCAAAAATGCGTTTTTCTATTTTCATAGATTTGTTCAATATTTCGACATGGTTATCCTCATGCAAACTATTGTTCAATTCAATTCTCGTTATAAACTTTCAAATAAAAACACAATTACAATTTAATTCTGCATTAAATCACATTTTCATGGTTTAAAATAAGTATATTACTTTTTAGTCATATTAACAACTATGACTATTTTTATAGCAATACATAACAAGCATTGTTGTAAAATCTTTAGTTCAAAGTTTAAAAATTCACTAATTTTGATTTAAAAACAATTTCCTAAAAACAAATTCTAATAATTTTCAATTTTTATTTCTCGAGAAATAATCTGAAATTCCAGGAGATCCAGAATTCTAAATTGTTGAGAATCTCGCGATCCAACCTCTAGTTCAATAATAATAATAAAACCGAATAAGAAAGGGACGGCTCTGTACAAACCCAAACGTAAGACATAATTGTACCTACAAAAGTGGTGTTATGACTTATAAATTATGAAATTACAACTGAAAATTCAAAAATAACTTTATATTTCAAATAACTCAATTTTTGAAAAAGATTATTAAAATTTTTTTTGAAAAATGCAAAAGATCAAAATTGCCGGTTCTTCTATTTTCAGTAGATTGTTCATATTTCGACATGGTATCTCTCTATGAACTATTGCTTAATTCATTCTCGTTTAAAGCTTCAAATAAAAACACATACAATTAATTCTGATTAAAATCAATTTTCATTGTGTTTAAAATAAGTATATTACTTTTAAAGTTATAAACTATACTATACTATTCATAGCAATGACATAAAAGCATTTTGTAAAATTCTTTTAGTTCCAAAAGTTAAAATTACTAATGTTGAATTTAACATTTTCTAACAATTCTAATAATTTTTTTCAATTTTTATTTCTCGAGTAAATATCTGAAATTCCAGAGAATCCAGAAATTCTTAAATTGTTGAGAAGTTCGCAGATCACAACCTCTAGTTCCAATATAACTAATAAAAACGATAAGAACGACGGCTCGTAACAACACCAAAGCGTAAGACACATAAATTGTAACCTACAAATTGGTTTATGACTTATAAAATTATGAAACTTACAACTGAAAATCAAAATAACTTTATATTTCCAAATAACTCAATTTTTGATAAAAGATTATTAAAATTTTTTGAAAAAATGCAAGATCAAAATTGCGGTTCTTCTATTTCATAGATTGTCTCAATATTTCGACATGGTACTCCTCATGAACTATTGTTCAATTCATTCTCGTTACTTATACAAGCGTGTTCAATTTAAAAACCAACTTTACAATTATCTGATTAAATCAGTTTTCAATTGGTTAAAACATAAGTATATTACTTTTAAAGTTTAACTATACTATACTCATTTCATAGCACTACAATAAAGCATTTTGTAAAATTTTGTTCAAAGTTTAAAATTACTAATTTGATTTATCAACATTTTCTAAACAATTCTAATATTTTTCAATTTTTTTTATCGAGAATAATCTGAAATTCCCAGAGAATCCAAAATCTAAATGTTGAGAATTTCGACCGAATCAACCATCTAGTTCAATAAGTAACTAATAAAACGAATAAGAAAGGACGGCTCTGTAAACAAACAACGTTAAAGACTAATCTTACCTAACAAATGGTGTTCATACCTTTATAAACTTATGAAATTACCAACTAAAAATCAAAATAACTCTATATTTCAAATAACTCAATTTTTTGACTAAAAAGATTATTAAAAATTTTTGAAAAAATGCAAAGATCAAAATTGCGCGTTCTCTTTTTCATAGATTGTCAATATTTCGGACATGGGTTCTTCCATGAAACATTGTTCAAATTCATTCTCGTTATAAACTTTTCAAATAAAAACACAATTACAATTAATCTGATTAAATCAATTTTCATTGGTTAAATAAGGCTAGTATTATCTTATAAAGTTATAACTATACTATACTATTTCATAGCAATTACAGTTCAAAAAAGCATTTGTAAAATCTTATAGGTGTCACAAAGTTTTAACACAATTACTTAAATTTGATTTAAAACATTTTCTAAACACAAATCTCTAATAGATTTCTCAGGTTTTATTTCTCGAAGAAATAATCTTGAAATTCCAGAGAATCCAGAAATCTAAATTGTTGAGAATTCGCGATCACAACCTCAGTTCAATAATAACTAATTAAACCGAAAAGAAAGACGGCTCTGTAACAAAAAACCAACGTAAGACATAATGTGTACCTACAAAATGAGTGTTCATGACTTATAAAAATTATGAAATGACAACTGAAAAATCAAAAATAACTTTATATTTCAAATTAACTCAATTTTTGATAAAAAGATTATTAAAAATTTTTTGAAAAAGAATGCAAAAGCATCAAAAAATTGCGGTTCTTCTATTTTCATTAAGATTGTTCAATATTTCGACCATGGGCTATCCATCATGAACTATGTTTCAATTCATTCTCGTTATAAACTTTTCAAATAAAACACCATTACCAATTTAATCTGATTATAAACTCAATTTATCATTCGCGTTAAAAATAAGCTATAATTACTTTTAAGCAGTATATAAACTATAGTGTATACTGATCTTCATAGCCAATAATTTATAAAGAGCGATTTCTGT